>SNQJ01S0074001.1:25280-35367 GCA_010110895.2 Picea sitchensis | reverse complement strand
TTGTTCTTATATCATTTATGTGTTATTGTGGAGATTATGTTGGATATATTACTGTTATTCTGCCATTTCTAGCATTTTATTTCTGTTCTGCATATTTATTATATCTAGTATCTTGCAGAGAACCTGAGGAAGGTGGATGAGAACCAGACTAGGATAGCCGAACTGTTGATGCAGATGACTCACAATGGGAAAGACCCAAAGATGTATGACAACAGGGAGACTAGTGGATCACACGGTGGAAACATGTATAATCCAGAACATATTCCCTATCATCAGTCTGAGGGGAGCAATAAGAGAGGCACACCCCATAGACAAATAGGTAGCAGGGCTACCCCTAGACCATACTTACCCACGTTCACAAATGAATAGGCACAGCATGAACAGGTGGATGACTTTGTTGAGCAGATGGCACGGTTTACCAGGGAGTACAATGATTTGGATATGATGATTCAGAGGCAGATGTCCTTGGATCAATACTGACAACTCAAATTCAGAAACAAGCCTAGGCTGAACCACATGAGCAATTATGAGTTTGAACGCAGAGCAGGGAAGATGGAGATTCCCTACTTTGATGGTATGGCCAAGATGACATCACAGGCATGGGTACAGAAGTTGGACACTAATCTGCTGCTTAATCCCAAGAGGGAGATGGAAGCCATCAAGTTTTACACCATGTACTTGGATGGAAAAGATCATGATTGGTGGTATCATGGGCTGACCATACTAGGCCACAATTAGATAGTGGCATACACAGAGTTCACTCAGAGACTCATGGACAGATTTGTTCAGGGGGATCTAGAGATACATTTCCGGGAGCTCACACAGCTCAGACAAACATGAGCACCAGAGGTGTACATTGAGGAATTCTAGAGGCTAGCGGTCATGGTGCAGGACGTATCACAAACCAAACTCATGATGCTCTTCACTGAGGGGCTGATGGAACCCTTGAAGGGTTCGGTAAAGGCCTTTAAACCTACCAACCTACAGGATGTTATTTGGAGGACGAGAGATCTAGGACCAGCTGCCAAGCCGAAATTTGTACCTAGACCACCTCTTAACATAGGAGGAAGAGATCAGAGACCTCCAATGAACCCAGGAGGACGTGACCCAAGGGGGTTTGACAGGGGCAAAGGCAGGTTGGATGAGAACACCAAAAGGGAATTGAGGAGGAAGCAACTATGCTACACTTGCAAAGAGCGATGGAAACCCATCGCACAAATGCATGGGCCATGTCCAAGTTCACTACATAGAGGTGACTTCAGACAATGAGGAGATGAGGAGGAGGAGGAGGATTTCAACCATATCTAGAACATGGAGGCAGACACCACCGAAACCACAAATGAGGAGGAAACAGGTCATGACAGTATGGCAGGGGATAAATCCACTTTGGCATCCATCAGTGGGGTGCCCAAGTTCAACACTTTCAAGATGAGAGGGGTCTTGTAGGGACAGAAGGTATCCATTTTGATTGATGGGGGAGCCTCTCACAACTTCATTGATGTTGCATTACTACGGAGGAGGCATATACCCACAGTTGAATTTGAGGGATTCAAGATGGAAGTAGCAGGAGGACGCACCATGCCTTGTGACAGGTACATTCTAGGGATGAAGCTTACATTGGGGAGGCATGATTTGGTATAGGATGTTTATGTGATGGACCTTCTAGACACAAACATTATCCTCAAAGTATAGTGGCTCAACACGTTGGGGCCTATCACAACCAACTACAAGACCATGGAGATGTCTTTCACAGAAGAGGGTGGACGAAAGGTAGGTCTCTGAGGCATGACAAGAAACTCAGCCAAACTAGTTACGACCAAGAGGATGGAGGCCATCTCCAGGAGAGAAGAGATAGTGTATGCAACTGAATGCAAAATTTCGGCACGTGTGGACAAGAAGGGCAAGGTTCACTACACACCAGAAATCCAGGAAATCATTGACAAACACAACAAAGTGTTTGGACCTATTCCACCAGGGGTGCCGCCAGACTAGGGGTTTGAGCACATCATTGAGTTAGAGGCAGGAGAAAAACCAGTCATCACCACACCGTACAGACATCCGAAGAAGTACAAAGATGAGATCGAGAAGGCAATCAAAGAGCTCTTGTATATGGGGCACATCAGGCCGAGTTCCAGCCCTTTTGCTTCTTCAATGGTGTTTGTCAAGAAGAAGGATGGAGCCATGCGCATGTGCATTGACTTCCGGGCATTAAATAAGAAAACAATAAAAAATAGGTACCCCATACCCAGGATTGATGAGTTGCTAGATGAACTGCATGGGGTTGTCTATTTCACAAAAAATGACCTACGTTTTGGCTACCATCAAATCAAAATGAGGGAGGAGGACATCCCAAAAACTGCTTTCATGTGTCATTATGGTCACTATGAGTTCTTAGTGATGCCCTTCGGGTTAACCAATGCCCTAGCCATGTTCCAATCTTGCATGAACCATGTCTTCAACAAATAGTTGAGGAAGCATCTGTTGGTATTTTTTGATGACTTGCTCATTTATAGCAAGACGTGGGAGGAACACCTTCACCATGTGGACCAAATTCTTTCTATCATGGAGAAGCAGTCATTGTATGCTAAGGAGTCCAAATGTGAGTTTGGAAAGACAGAGGTTCTTTACTTGGGACACATCATCGGAGAAAAGGAGGTACAGGTACATCAAGATAAAATTCAAGCCATAATGGAGTGGCCTACACCTAAGACCCTTAAAGAATTAAGGGGAATTCTGGGCATGTGCACTTACTACAAGAAGTTTTTCAAGGAGTTCTCTCAGCTTTGTACACCCTTGACCGACTTGACCAAGAAAGGAGCTTTCACGTGGAGTGAGGAGGCCCAATTTACATTCGACAAGATGAAAAAGGTGATGAGCACATGCCCAGTCTTAGCCCTACCATATTTCGGCCAACCTTTCACCTTGGAGTGTGATGCCTCAGGAGAAGGTATTGGGGTCGTACTGATGCAAAAGAGGCACCCTCTTGCCTTTGAGAGCCGAAAACTCAAGGGACCTGAGTTACTTTACAGCGTTTATGACAAAGAGATGTTGGCCATCATGCACGCTCTAGCAAAATTTAGACAATACCTAGTAGGTGCACGGTTTGTGGTGAAATCAGATCATAATAGTCTTAAGTACCTGTTGGATCAGAAGGAATTAAATGAAAGGCAACAGAAATGGGTAAATAGAACACAGTCCTATAACTTTGACATTGAATTTGTCAAAGGGAAGAACAACATAGTGGCTGATGCATTGTCTAAGAGGCCATCCATTTATGCCATGACAGATGTATCTGTTGATTGGAAGGACCACTTGGTAATGGAATATGCAAGGAATTAGTTCGCTTGTCAGGTAAGGGATGGACAAATACAGGATGATAACTTCAGGATCATTGATGGCCTCATCTATTATAAGGGTCGAATCTTTTTGGTTCCTGAATTGGCCTTCAAGGCCAAAGTGTTGCAAGCATGCCATGACTCACCAATGGCAGGTCACCAAGGGATTGGTAAGACATATAGGTAGGTGAGGGAAAGGTTCTCATGGAAGGGCCTCAAGGAGGATGTGATGAGTCACGTCAAGGAGTGTACTACTTTCCAGGAGAATAAGGATGAGCACACTCAGCTGGCAGGACTACTTCAATCCCTACCCATCCCAGAGCACAAGTGGGAAAGCATATCCATGGATTTCATCACAAGGTTTCCAAGGGCACAGGGGAAAGACTGCATTTTCATAGTGGTGGAAAGGTTGACAAAGTTTGCACACTTCTTCTCCACTGCTATAGACTTCAGTGCATCACAAGTGGTCGAATTATTCTTCAGGGAGATCTTCAGACTGCACGGCCTACCCAAAACCATTGTCAGTGACAGGGATAGCAGATTCATGAGTACATTCTGGCAGGATTTATTCAGGCTAGTTGGTACGGCCTTGACTCCTAGTACTAGCTATCATCCTCAGATGGAGGAACAAACCGAAATAGCCAACAAATGGGTGGAAGGCTATCTCAGGAATTATGTGGCAGGGCAGCAGAAGGCGTCGGTGAGATGGCTACATTTGGGGGAATACTACTACAACACCACCCATCACATGTCTATAGGCATAAATCCATTCAGGGCATTGTACAACTATGATCCACTCTCTTTCGTGGAGATTTCTTTTGGTGATAGCAGGGCCCCGATGGTACAAGATTGGGTACAACAGAGTTAGGACATCCTCAGGGAGCTAAGGGATCATTTACAGAGGGCGCAAAACCAACAGAAAGTCCAAGCAAATAAACACAGGGTTGAGCATACTTTTGAGGTTGGTGACTTAGTTTACCTAAGGCTCCAACCATACATGCATGCTTCTATAAAAAGAAGCAGAGCAAAGAAGCTGCAACCACGTTTCTTTGGACCCTACAGGATCAACAGGAAGGTAGGGGTCATAGCTTATGAGCTGGAACTCCCACAGGGTACCAGGCTCCATAATGTCTTCCATGTGTCTTGCCTAAAGAGGGCCATCGACCAACACATTACACCCCTTGAGGTGTTGCCTCCTCTAGACGAAGAGGGGCAACTGGTTCTGATTATGGAGGAGATACTGGAGGTTCGGGAGAAGAAGATCATGAAGAGAAGCATCAAAGAGTACCTGATCAAATGGAAGGATTTACCCATTGAGGATGCCACATGGGAGAATGAACAGGTGGTGCAGGAGACAGGTTTGGAATTGCGTGAGGACAAGCAATTTCTAGCAGGGGAGACTGTAATGTCCCCCACCTCTTGATGAAGAGGTCTGGGAAGACTTAGTGGTCTAGGCATCCCCACTAGACCATAGTCTCACACAGTATGGGGAAAAGTCAACCAAACTAATGTTATATTTTAAAGTTGACTTAGGAAAAAGGTAAAAAGAGCAAAAAAGTAACTTAATTAAGAATTAGAAGTTGGAGGTTGAGTTAGGAGTTGAACCTAGGGGTTAAACTGACTCAACTGGAAAACATAATAGAGGTATAAAAGAAGGGTCAGGGCGCACCTCTCATTTCATCTTGGATATTTTGGTATTTGCTCGTTGAGCTCTTGAGCACATAGTTTTGAAGGTTTTGAGTTTACAAACCCTAGAGAGAAACTCTGTGGTGAAAGATCCCACTCACTTGTTCCAAGCTTGGTCTCGGGGATGAAATAATCCACCCACACCATTCTACACTCATCACAGGTTCCTTCATCCATTCAGGAGAACAACAGGTCCATACTATTTAGGGTTTTTCCAGCAAGGGCGCATCATTCATTGAGGAACAATTCGATCCAGCTTATTAAGAGGGATTTGGGAGATTCTAGCATTAGGGTTTTTCTTGTAGGACCTTGCTCATCAATTTGGAGACTTTCTTGAGGAGTTACTACGTCCAGATCATTATTTGCAGGTTGGGACGGTTTTGGAGGAGAGAGGACGTCTTGGTGATTCAATGATTCTCAGATCTAGGAGGCTCTACCTCAGATCTAACCTTGAAACTTCTCTTGAGGGTTTGTGACTGCCTGATCTATCATCCTAGAGAGTTTCTATTGATTCAGAGGCCTCATTCATCCAGGCCAAATTATTGATCATATTCAGGGTTTAAGGAGGGTCGTACCAGTTTAGGGTTTCAACAGTTGGAGGAGGAGAAATCAATATTTGGGCTTCATACTTCAGGAAGGGGTTACCCTTGCCCTGATATATCTCTCGGTGGAGTTTTGTGGCATTTGGAAGTCTTGTTCTTCAGGAGGGTCGAACCCTTGGTCCTTATAGTCTTCAACAGGACATACCAGCAACTTGAGGGTTAGGCCAAACCCTAGATTGTGTATTGGAGCATTCATCTTACATTTAATCCTTTAGGAGGCTTATCTTGCATTTCCGAGAGATTTTTGTAGCAGCTCATATCTTTGTCTTGAAGCCATCTGAAGTTATTCCATATCCGCTTCTATATTATACCACGTGCTTGCTTTCTCATAATAAAAGATAAGATCTTTGTTTGTGGTTCCATATCTTGTGTATTGTTGAGATCTATATGTATTGAATGCATCTTGAATAAACTGTGACTGAATAACTGAAATAAACCCTAAGGCCAAAATATCAGTGGCCAACCTGCATACATAGTTAATTCAAGGGTTAATTAGTGTTACCAAGCAAGAAAAATTGGCTTTAGCCTTTGGGAGGCTTATCTTGCATTTCCGGGATCTTTTTGTAGCAGCTCATATCTTTGTCTTGAAGCCATCTGAAGTTATTCCAAATATGCTTCTATATTGTACCAGGTGCTTGCTTTCTCATAATAAAAGATCAGATCTTTGTTTGTGGTTCTATATCTTGTGTATTGTTGAGATCTATATGTATTGAATGCATCTTGAATAAACTGTGACTGAATAACTGAAATAAACCCTAAGGCCAAAATATCAGTGGCCAACCTACATACACAGTTAATTCAAGGGTTAGTTAGTGTTACCAAGCAAAAAAATTGGCTTGGGAACATTACAGAAAAGAATTAAGGTGTTGAGGACAGATAATGACGGAGACTTCTGCGGGAATGAAGTTGAAGAATTCTGTAAGAAGTGCGGTATGACAAGGAAAAATACTTCTCCATATACACCTCAACAGAATGGAGTTGCAGAAAGGATGAACAGGACGCTGATGGAAAAAGCAAGGTGCATGCTCAACAGTGTCCGGTTAGGCCAAGAATTCTGGGTAGAGGCAGTGGGTACTGCATGTTACCTAGTCAACAGATTATCCTCATCAACGTTGGATGACAAGACTCCACAAGAGGTATGGACGGGTATGGAACCTTCTCTCACACATCTCAAGGTATTTGTTTGTGATGCATATGTTCATGTTCCAAAGGAAAATAGGAGTAAGCTAGATAAGAAGACTAAAAAGTGTATCTTTACTGGATAAAGATGGTCTCAAAGGTTATAAGCTTTGGAACCCAAAAACTAAGAAGGTAGTGTATAGCCAAGATGTGGTGTTTAAAGAAATGAAGGATGTTGTTAAACAGGAAGTCCTACCAAGTAAGGAAGAACCAGAGAAAATAGAGTTTGATTTAAAGGATGATGAATCAGACTCTACAGAAGAACAGGAATAAGAAGAAGAAGATCCTCATACTCCAGTATTGAGAAGATCGATTCGAGAAAGAAGGCTACCGAAAAGGTATACTCCATCTGATTTCCATTCAAACTTTGCTTTGTCTATTACTGATGATGATCCTAGAATTTTCAGGGAGGCAGTGGACTTAGAGGATGGAAATCTCTGGAAAAGGGCCATGGACGAAGAAATGGTAGCTTTGGATAAGAATGAGGCTTGGGATCTAGTGGAGTTTTCGACTGGAAGAAATCCTATTGGAAGCAAATGGGTATTTAAAAAGAAGCTTAATGCAGAAGGAAAAGTGGAAAAATACAAAGCTCGGTTAGTAGCAAAGGGTTATTCCCAGGTTGAGGGAATTGATTTTCGTGAGATTTTTTCTCTTGTTGCCAAGTTAACCTCTGTAAGATTTCTGTTATCTGTTGTTGCTGCATTTGATTTGGAAGTAGAATAGATGGATGTGAAGACAACATTTCTACATGGGGATTTGGAAGAAGAAATCTATATGAAGAAACCATAAGGTTATGCTGTGAAGGGAAAGAAGGAGTTGGTATGCAAGCTGAAAAAGTCCCTGCATGGTTTAAAACAATCATCAAGGATGTGGTATCAAAAATTTGATACTTATATGCTGGGACTTGGCTTCACAAGAAGCAAATAAGATCGCTGTGTGTATTTTAAATTAACTGGTGATCATTTGATTTATTTGGTCTTGTATGTGGATGACATGTTCCTGATAGGAAACAACAAGGAGATTATCCAGGATGTGAAAACTCAATTGTCCTCTAAATTTGACATGAAGGATCTCGGTGCTTCAAATTTCATTTTGGGCATGGAAATTAAAAGAGATCGGAAAAAGAGGAAAGTCTGGTTAAATAAGAGAAAATATGTCAAGACAATATTGCAGAGGTTTAATATGCAAGAATGTAAACCGATCAAGGTTCCTATTCATGTTGGGGTAAAGTTATCTGCGGATCAATGTCCCAAGACACATGAAGAGGAGGAGGACATGTCTCGTGTTCCATATGCGAGTGTAATTGGAAGTTTGATGTATGCAATGGTCTATACTAGACCAGACATTGCACATGCAGTGGGATTTTTTAGCAGGTATATGTCAAAACTAGGAAAGGAGCATTGGACAACAGTAAAAAGGGTTTTCAGGTATTTGCGTGGCACTGCTAGCTATGGATTGTGCTATGAAGGAAGACCGAGATTGGACAGAGTGGTGGATATACATGGCTTTGTGGATGCAGACTGGGCTAGAGATATGGATCGTAGGAGATCTACAAGCGGGTATGTGTTTAACCTGTTTGAAGGAGAAATAAGTTGGATGAGAAAAATACAGGTTGTAGTGGCACTTTCAACTAGAGAAGTTGAATACATGGCAGCCACTCATGCAAGTAAGGAAGCGGTATGGTTACAAAGATTGTGTTCAGGTATTGGGTTGGTACAACATGCTGTAAGAATAGAATGTGACAGTCAAAGTGCATTTTTTCTAGTGAAGAACCTGGCTTATCATTCAAAGACAAAGCATATTGATATTCAATATCACTTTGTGAGAGAAGTGATTGAATAAAAAAAAGTATCGTTGATGAAGGTGGACACTTTGAAGAATGTTGCAGATTGATTAACAAAATTTGTGAGCACTGAGAAGTTCTCTTGGTGTAGAGGATCCATGGGCATTGTTGCTCTGGATTGTTGACTATGTAATCTTGTAACCCCCTGTATGCAAAGAAAACAACAAATGAGAGAATGTTGAGTATGTATTATATTCTTTGCACGAGTAAATTTTCTGCCTTGGGAAACGTGTCACATATTTAGGGGGGTTTTCGGCACATGGTTTTTGTTGATGTTTTTCTATTTCCGGTTAAGGAATTAGGGTTGTGAACTAATCCAGGTCATTGGGTTCAGGGTTTTGGATGTCATTAGCTCTTATATGTATATTGTATTGTAAACAATGTATCACTCTGAATGAATATAGAATACACTGGTTTTCCCGGTTTGAATTTCCAGGGGATCATTCTATGAAATTCCTGCCAAAGATCTCTTTGATTTTATTTCTAAAAATACTTCCTTCAGAAAATTTCCTTCTTCATCAAAAACCCTCCCAAGGATTTTCCCCCTTCAAAAAGGCTGTGCGCTGCTTCTTTTAACCTGTTGGTCGACCGTTCCTTCAATTGAACGGTTTTAAAAACTGAACTCTAACTGTCCCCGAAACGTTTTAACATATTACAAACAAAAATGATTTATTTAATTATCCCCGTGTTCTTCCAGAATTTATTTCCAACATTATTAAATAACAATAACAATTATATTGCACCAGTTTCCGTATAATCAGAATCTTCTTCCAGTGTCTCCATTTATCTTCATCAACACTGAAGATACCATCACCGAGAAGATCTTTCATGATTTCATATTTGAAGGTTCCCTCCACATAATTCACAAAGTTGGTCTTCAGAATGTGCCCAACATTGACCGGACCTGTGGTGAAGACATAGCTGCAAGCGGGGTACACGACTCTGAAAGTCTTATAAATTTGAGCTTGATCAGTATGGTAGTCATGCAGGCGTTCAAAGTTTGATGGCATGATTCATCATTGTATCAACATACATCCTTCCTTCTCCAGCTTCTCAGATAACCAACTATCCATAGAGAACATGCTAAAGTCGAGACTAAGACGGTGTGAATACGTTCACATCCATCCTGTATACCTGAATAGTTGGATGGATGGATGGGTGATGCAGGAATTTCCCTCTTATAAGCAACCGAAGGAGAAGATTCCATAAATTTTCTGCAATGCCATTAACCTCGTGCACATCCACTTTGTTCTGTCTTAATGATCGCTCGTCCTCACAGAATAGAAATGTCTATTTGAGCTTTGAATTCTTTTAAATTCTCCACTGCTTTTGATTTTTTTTTATGTATGGCTGATGTTTTTTACTAAACACCAAGAGGCACTCGATCCCTGTGTACTTGAATAGTTGAATGGATGGATGATGGGCGATGCAGAAAGTTATAT
>SNQJ01S0074001.1:13384-25230 GCA_010110895.2 Picea sitchensis | reverse complement strand
ACAAAGATTGTGTTCAGGTATTGGGTTGGTACAACAAGCTGTAAGGATAGATTGTGACAGTCAGAGTGCAATTTTTCTGGCAAAGAACCCGACTTATCATTCAAAGACAAAGCATATTGATATTCAATATCACTTTGTGAGAGACATGATTGAAGAAAAGAAAGTATTGCTGATGAAGGTGGAAACTTTGAAGAATTTTGCAGATTCATTAACAAAATCTGTGAGCACTGAGAAGTTCTCTTCGTGTAGAGGATCCATGGGCATTGCTGCCCTAGATTGTTGACTATGTAACCTTGTAACCCCCTGTATGCAAAGAAAACAACAAATGGGAGAATGTTGGGTATGTGTTATATTCTTTGCATGAATAGTAGTGTGAGGGGGGGTGTAGGGGGGCGAAAGCCCCTCGCGTGGGGGTTCGGGGGTAGCGCCCCCTGGAAAAATTTTCTTGCCTTCGGAAACATGTCACATATTTAGGAGGTTTTTCAGCACATGGTTTCTTTGCCGATGGTTTTCTATTTCCGATTAAGGAATTAGGGTTGTTGACTAATCCGGGTCATTGGGTTAGGGTTTTGGATGCCGTCGACTCCTATATGTATATTGTATTGTAAACAATGTAATACTATGAATGAATATAGAATATGTTGGTTTTCCTGGTTTGGGTTTTTGTTTGCAGTAAATATTGTACAAGGTTAAAATCTACATAAAGTACTTGCATGAAAGATGTAACTTGAAAATAGATACAAGTGCTTTAAAGGAAAAGATAAGCAATATATGGAAATTGTAGACCAGTGCCAAATAGATTGTTGCAAGATAACCAAATGCTGCAGAAATGTAAATGTGATGGAGATGTATTGCAAGTGCTCTTGATAAATTTTATTATGATTTTCTTAAGTTATTATGAAGTGATTCATGTCTTTGCAAGCCACTTATGTGAGTTTATGTGAAGAATGTTATTGAAAAGTGAAACTATTCTAGATTTGGCCTCTAAGAGGCTATCCCCTCAAATTGGAATTTGCTGAGAACTTGTCGAAGCCCAAATGACTTCACCAACAAGTTCAATAGAGATTTCATATGTCCAACACGAGGAGAACCTAGATCTCAAAGTTCCAGTCTAACTTCACACACGATCTCTATGCAGTTTTCAATCAAAGAAATAACACTTAAAAGGGTTTCCCTAATTAAACTAAATCCACATTGTCCAGCCCCTGTTCTACGTGAGCATATTGAGGGGAGCTGAGGGGATGGTTTATTTGCTCAAAATGAAAAAACTGGAGAACTGTTCAAAGTAAATTGCAGAAATGAAATCTAAGCTAACTAAACTACAAAAGGAAACTAATTAAATGTTGTGTGGTGTTATGTGTTTATTTTAAGGTTTATTTTATATTTTTGGATTACTGAAATGAAAAGCACATGAAACACACCACAAAAATGAGGCACAGAGACAACTCCTCCCGGGATAGAGGGGATTGTGGTGGGCGATGAGTAGCCCACTTATTCTTTTGAGGTTACAATGATTTTTGAAGAAGGTTTGTGGCACTTTTATTAGTGGGGGACCATCAAACTTACAAAATGATAGAAAAAAATGGTTTAGAAGAAAGTTAGGTGCCTCGGGTTGTCCCGAAAAGTCCGATTCCTTGAAAACGGGCAGCGTTTCCCCTTGGCTGTTCTCTAAACCTGCAAAAACAGCAAGTTATTGTGGAGGAAAATGCCCCAAATTACTTTGGTGCAGCCAACTAAAAAAGATGTTAGAAGATGGGCAAAATTTATTAAAGAAAGCCTATGATAAACTAGCGAGTTAGAGACCAAGAAAGCAAGATTTAAACCAAATTTGTTTGTTGTTTTAGGACAGCAAACAAAGTGGCACTAAGTTTTCCAAATATAGATTTAAATCCCCATAGAAAAAGAACTACTTCTATCCTTTTAGAATTTTGAAAAAAGAAGCATTCTAAAAGTACTTTTCCTATGCTAGATCTATGCTTGAAATGAAACTTTAATGTAAAAACTATATCTAACTTATCTTTTCATGCAATAAAAGTTTACTTAAGATTTAACTTTGAAAAAGACAAAACTTTGATCTTTCATGCAAGTGAAATGGTAACCAAAGAATATGTAGAATTTTTGTGAGAAAGAGATAGAGATTAAGCTTGCAAGGTGGAACTTCTTCTGGGCTATGGAGTCTTTTAGTGTTTATGCAAAGGGAATTTGTCCACTTAAAGCCTTCAAGCATGTAGAGGATATGCTAGGAAATTCCTTCCACTTCTTGAAGGATGGATAACTTGCAAGTAAAATGTTTCACAAGCGGGGTGTGCACTCCCCGATTCCAATCAAACAAAATGCTTCCTACACATGAGATCTCAATAACAAGTTAATCCATCCGGAGAAGTGTGCAAATCAATAATATCATAATATTAAAGAGAGTAAAATCAAGCAATCAAAACAGTCTTGAATGATTCTACTATCTAGGAAACAATACCTTCATTTAATTATAACCAAGACAACATTTGTCCACCAACATGAAGCACAATACCAATTGACCTCCAAAGTCTTTGCTTTTATTCCGTAAATGATCAACAATACAATCTTCACAAGCGTTTCTCCCCTACTACAACTCCTTTACAATGGAGGAGAATGCTTGAATAAATAACACAAAGGGTGAAGTTTCCAAAGAGGGAGGGCGCCAATCCCAAAGTGAAATGGACAAATGGATGGGTGGATTAGTGCCACCTCTCATCAGTAATGAGTTAAATTGCCTCAAGTAAATGTGAGAGTGAGATAAGGCACCACATATCCAAGGTGGCGACCTTCCTTGGGATCCACGTCCAACTCCCTAAATGTGCCATCTCTCCAAGGAGGTGCGCACTTGACCTAGGGATCTTCACCAACTTGAGAGAACTCCTCACTTAACTCATCCACAACTCTCACTAACATTCCCTTAACTCATGTCAAGTGCCACTATCTCTCAGTGAACAAAGAGAGAGGGTGAGTTAACTAAAAACAAGTATCAGACATGTTTCCTAAAAAATAGGAATTCTGATTTATTTTGATTTTATTCACCTTTTTTTAGAGAAACTGATTTTTTATTGAGTAAAACTCAATATTTACCCTCGAAAAGGTGGTACTTAGGTAAAGTGTGTATTCTGTGTGTGAAAACGAATAACCACAAGGCATATAATGCCTCATAGTACTACTTTTTAACTTATTCATCAATTAAAATTAAAATATCCCAATTTTGCGGGAAATTTTTTATTTGCATAAAACATTAAAAAACCTAAGGGGGACTTAGCGCATTTCCATGAGACTCTAGGAGGATGATTAGCATAGTAATATACATTAGACACTAGACTTATATTTTCCAAGCTAAGGCCTAACCATCAATACACACTCTAGCTTTGGAGGAAATGAGTGAAAAAACTCAAAAATTATAACTCACTTAAAAATTAATTTAAGCAAAAAATAATTAATGAGTGAAAAAAACACTCTTATGCACTCATGATTAAGTCTTAGGATGCTAATCATGTTACAATTTCATCATGCTAGATACATCTTATTACAATTCCCCGTCGGGGGTATGGAAATGTGGTATGATGAAGAAGAAGAAGAAGAAAGGTGACCATAATGGTCGACTGGACCTGTGAACTCTGGATCTTGAGCAACTTCTTGCTCAATATTTGGTGGCTTAACTACAAGTCCATCCTAGTGCAACTTGGTGGGGTAACAAGCTCCAACAACATGCTTCTAGGCAAGGATTACTTCAGCTCCAAACAATGTAAATGCAATTTTTGAGAAGTGAAATGAAGTAAGAAAGTTGAGGGGGGATTTACGAAGGCATATTTAGGGTTTAGGTAGGTCAAGTTTTTTTTGTGTTATTAATTTTTTTAGTTTCTTTTGTTTGGGCCCAATGAAAAGCAAAGTCATCTCTAACTTATGACCAAATCAATAGCCAACTCAACTCATTTTTCTAGTCAAACCAAGTAAAAATCAATTGAGTTATACTAAATCAACCATTTCAGACTACAATGGTCCTATCTAAATACTTGCAAAAGAAGATGGTTTGATATGTTAGCGTTAATGGCCATTTGTTATTATATGTATTAATGTATATGTAATAAACATTATGTGTTGTATTAGTTAAGGGCCCACATTACCATACATCTAGATGATTGGTTTATCATTAGAACAACCAAATCATATATGGCATATAATGAATAGATTAGTTTTCAAGCATCGATCTTTTTCTTTCATTCTTCTCCCTTCTTTGTTAGATGCATTGTGCAAACAATGCCAATGGGACACTATCAATACGACCCAAGCAAGCTTAAAATAGGAAATTCAAAGAGAATTAAACCAAAATGTCTTCTACAAACAAGAATAAGGTTCCACCAAAGAAAGAGATACAAAACCCGTGGAAAAAGAGATTCCCCAAATACCACCAATTCACAATGCCAATGGGACACTATCAATACTACCCAAGCAAGCTTAAAATAGGAAATTCAAAGAGAATTAAACCAAAATGTCTTCTACAAACAAGAATAAGGTTCCACCAAAGAAAGAGATACAAAACCCGTGAATTGGAAAAAGAGATTCCCCAAACACCACCAATTCATAAGAGCGCCTAAGTCTTAGAATTCAAGTTCATATATTTACAAATTACAAGCACCCAAGTTACAAAAAGACTATCGTAGAAGTAAAAAAAAAAACTTCTATTGACCAAAAATGAAAAAACAATTACTGTGGAAATGTCTATAAATTTAGAAAGTAATGTTCAAGAACAAGTATTCAATGGGGAACAAAAATCCATGACATTCTAGAGTGGAAAGAGGATATACCACTATATTTCACCATAATGAGCCAACAAAATCAACTCACTTCGATGAATTGCGCATTGATGATCAGATCAAGACAATGGAGAATTTTACTCAGTGGTAGGAATATTATCTCTACTAAGGATGCTAGGCTCACATCACACTTCTCACAGTAGCTCCTGAAGGGGTTTCAAACCTTTCAAATTTCAACACTTTCTATCATTTGGTAACAAGATGGTCAAACAAAGAGAGTGAACTACTTACAACATATGTGACAGAGTGCTCATGGCAAGAGTATCTACAATCAGTATAATTTTCCGATAATAACGGTTATCATACTTCCCTTGGCATGATTACGATTAAGGCCATTTAAGTGCAATTCAACAAAGTTAAAACAATTTAAGTGTTCAAACTGCATATGCTTTGAGAAACGCAAGTAAACATTGCTCTAACTAGAAAAAATTTGGAGGCTCAATGCAACAAAAGAGTTATGATTGATGTTGAAAGCACCTAAAAAAAAGTTCAAGTGGAAGATCATGCTTTCATGAAAGTGAGAACATGGAACAGTTCACTTTGATTATAAGATAATGTATTTTTGTTTCTTTGAGAAAGTGCTAGACATGATGGATCATGATACATATAAACTTTCCTTCACACCTAATCTAATAATCCATGGTGCATTTCGTGTTTCTTTACTTGAGAAATATGTTCATGATCCTAATCATGTGATTACGTTAGCTAGTTGGAAATAAAAGTGCAGCTAAAAGATGAGTTCTAGCGTAAAATAATATAAACCCATACCAAGAGAACCATGATGTTACGGAATGGTCATCAAGTAGGTAGTGATCTAGTGGAAACACTATTGACCTAAGGAGGGTAGTTAGGAACTAATAAATGCAAAGATAAGCCAACATTTCTTCCGTCCTTTTGCATAAAGCCTTGGGATAGTACTCTCGCAACAAGGAGCAGAACCCAACGCCATTTTTTTCTCATTTATTTTTCACTTTATATGAGTAACTATCCTCTATATGGTGAGCGGAACAACAAATCCCAACACTTACATAACCAAGCAAATATACCTTATATTCATGTAAGGATATTTTAAAAATAGTTTGCATGTATAACATGTGATTGGCATGGAATTGCATAAAAACAAGGATGGAACCAAACATTGAGACAAAGGATTATTGGCAACAATTACAACTAGGACACGATGAATCAAGAACTTATTGAAAATGAATTGCCTTCTCCAAAATAAGATAGTATTATTGTAGGAAATCACTACGTGAGAGATATATAATGGACATGATGACTTAAGAATAAGTTAGATTGAAAATAACAAAGAAACTTTTTGTGGCATGAATGCTATTCTAGGACAATAAGAAGGATAATGATGAATAACTTAAAGATAGACCTTAAAGATAATTATGGATGGGATAATTAGTATTAGCATGACACTTTTACTGGAAAAAGACAAAAAAAACACCCTATCAACATAAAAAGATACACACATGGAGATCTTATAAGAGGAGCCATAATGGATTAACATGAAAAGATACACACATTGAGATCTTATAAGAAGAACCATAATGGATTAAGAAGGAATCCTTGGAAGAATGGGAGGAGGGTTCAACTAAGGTTTTGGTAGATAAAAGATTTAAAGTGAATATTATTTTCACTACGAAGTCCATGGTTTGTAGGCAACAATCTTCATTATTTGTAGAGTGATGGAAATACTTGTAGGGTGGACTTCATTTGTTGCAACCGGTGGATAAACTGCAAGTTGTTTTTTTCTTATGTGAAGGTCAACTCTTAAAAACTCATCGGTGGATAAACTGCAAGTTGTTGTTTCTTATGTGAAGGCCAACTCTTAAAAATTCTAGGCAAATTCTAGCAAGTGTTGTGGAACGACATCATTAGATACAAGTTTAATTTAGAAAATATAGTTCAACTTCCATACATGGAGACCATGATCTCATAATTTCCAAGATTTTATAGTTGGATTCATATCAATGGCTGGATAAGTCCAAAAATTGTAGTTATTGTATAGTTTAAAACGTGTCAGTTAATTCTAGTTATTGCATGGAAGTTGGGACGTGAGGAAACTAAGTTGAGGAGCATCACATGTGAGCTACATGTGAGATGAGGAGTGTTGAATGTTAGTTAAGAAGCGTTGCATGTTCATTGAACAAAATTTTGTCAAGATAAAAAGAATGGGATCAACAGTTGTAACTTCCTTGGGTCATGATGAAAGTGTCAAAGTAATTGCGTGGACTAGTCATTCAAACAAAGGAGTTAGCCATACATCATACAATGCCTATTTTCAATGAACATTGGAAAGCTAAGCAATCCAAATTGATAACTTGGTGGATGTGCATAGCCAAAGACAACAATTGGAGTGGATGCTAAATTTGAGTCAATAATAAGAAGTGGAAATGGCCTTTTATCCTTCTTTACGAGAAAAAATCATGGAATATTGTAGTTAATTGGGAGGATAGCCACTAAGAAATGGAAACAAAATAAATTCACACTACACTAGACAACTTTTTTCCTTTTTTTCCAAAGAAAAAAATCCATCAAATAATAATGACAATTTCTAGTAGAATAAATTTATGCTCAACCTTCTTGGTAACTTTTGCAAGGTCATCTTTGCTACCAAGATGATGTTAGATTTCTTATGATTTTTTTACGCAATATATATATTGTACAACTCAAAGAAGCCAAGAGAAAACAAATCCCTCTTTCTATGCTATATCTATCTTCCTCATACAACAAATTTTTGAATGATTTCAGTTTGCACTTAAGAATTACAAAGGTTCAAACAAGTCGAGAGTATTTTGGGGGGTATGAATTTTGATGCTACTCTAACGAAAGGCCAACCATAGAAGTGGAGTGATGATGAAATGGATGAAGGGTAGCTAGAACCCAAACTAGAAGATTAATAAGTAGATTCATAAGTTGGACCAGTCAAAGAAGCAGTAGATTCCACAGATAAAATCCACGAACCACAGGGGACGAACGTCGATGAGATTTCGGGCTCGTTCGACGGATTACGACCCTAATTAAAGGTACGGGTGTTTCCCTTCCGAATAAAAGGAAGAAAAGGAGTTTATTAGTTATATTAGTTCATATTAGTGGGTGCTTCCCTGCCTAATATGAGGAAGAAGGGTCAGATGGTAAATGAGAGCAAGAACAATCCAATTTTGAAACCATTTAAAAAAAAAGCTTAAAAAAGAACACAAAGAATTATCAAAGGTAAATAACAAGAATAGGGAATTAGAGTAGAAGTCACTAGTTAAGGTAGTAGGAAGTAGAGCAAAAATTTGAGGAATTGCATAAAGTAGAGGTCGATCCTTTAGAGTAACTGCATGGAAAGGCAATGAGAATTGTTCAACTAGAAAATATAAGTGGTTCAGCTAACAAAGATGAGTTAGGAGATCCATGATAAAGATTCTCCAAAAATAGCATCAAATTGATGAGGGTATATATGACCTAGAATAATTGAAAAACAGTGTAGCCATGTGAAACATAATCTGAAATTAAAGAAGAGTATCGACCTTGAGGTAATGTCAAAGCAGAAAACAATTAACACTTCTTCCTCCTTTATGCATTATATGAGACATGCCAAAAAATAACTGGGAGTAGCTCGAGAAAGGCGAAATTGACCATAAAGGAAACCTCTAAAGCCATAACAAGGATAAGCGATTGGTAACGATAAACGAAAACAAGTTGATCCTTATGTTTCTATTTCCATAGAAATTGTTGAAAGGGCATGACAATAATACAAATGTTCCAAAGAATGAAAAATGAAACAGTTGGCGATATGATACCAATATGCATTAGTATGGGATAAAGATAATTTGAACTATCTTGTGAAATCAAAGATGAGAAGCCTAACCATGACACCTTTCCTATTTCTGAATCTTTGAGAGGTTCAAGTGACTTTAATTGTTTCTACAAATCTGGTTTTGTCTCTAACATGTAAAGTCTGAGTGGGCTTAATGGTTAAGAACATTGTTTTCTCCTAGGAGGTCACAGGTTCAAATCCATAGGGGGTAGGGTATGTACACCTCTATAAACTTTAGCGGTCAAATCAAATCGCTGCAAAGAAGGGGTCTCATACATCAATTGGGTGTCCAACTTGACCGTGACCTTAAAATTAAGTTATTATTATTATTATTCTCTCAACTCATTTGCATTAAATGATTGCTAACATGGACGATCTATACTCTGTATAACCTGGACCCTAGGTTTACTAGGCGCGACATGAAAGAAGAAACAAGTTCCCCTAAAAGGAAAAAGAGAGAGATGGAAGACCAAATGCTTATTCACTCTTTTCCTTCTCAAGTTCTCACACATCTACCCACAAGTACCCCATCTAGTCTCAAAATACTATCTAAATTACGAATGTTTAACCAGTAGTCATCCAAATTTCCATGGAATCAAGTAATCAACACGCGACAGAGAAAACAAGCAGATGCACTTTGGCATAATGGTATAATAGGCGTGTTTCAAGATATTCTCGAGACAACAAAAGGAAATTCCCTCTATAGCGTAGTGTTGAGCTTGAACGCCTGTCCAACTTCCCAAGACATATACAGTGAACAATGTTGCTTACTCGAATTACATGTTTCTCCAGAACAACATTTTGAGAGCGTAAACTATGGAAGTAATATTAAAAAAACCAATGCTACAATAAAAATCAATGACAAAGTCTCTACTTCATCCACTTAATTTGTTTTAATGGTCTTTGAAATTTTTAATCTTTTTACTTGATAATAGTTATCCAAGAAAGCGTTGGATCTCTCTCTTGCTCCATTGCATTCTTGTTATCACATTTCAATTTGGGAGCTTTATGTTTGAAACGAAGGTTTTGTGTGGTTTACACATTACTTAAAATTCGTTTATAGGAGTTCGAGTTGGTTGAAAAACCTAATCTACTATTCTAATTTTCTACTAAGTAGAAACGTTTAACCTTGTCCCTTCTAATATTCTCGCTACTCGTATGAAGGGTTTTCTTTTAACATAGGTAGAGTGAAATACAACTACATTTTCTATATTCAAATGTTGTGAAGAGTATGTTGCCATATACATGTTAATAATTAGTTAAGTTTTATCATGTACTTAATCTAGATTTTATAGGTGCAAACTTTTCCATACTCACACTAGAGCTTTGGGTTGAAATATATTTGGCTTTTTTCAATGTATATAAACTAATAATTTATTTCATATAAAAAATAATTGTGTATTTAGATTTAATCATAATAATCATATAATATGTTCACACTAGAGCTTTGGATTGAAATATATTTGGCTTTTTTCAATGTATATAAACTAATAACTTATTTTATATAAAAAAATAATTGTGTATTTAGATTTAATCATAATAATCATATAATGGTTATGTGATTATTCACTTATCATAAACAAAGAGTGATTTCTAGTTAATTTAAAGTATGTTTATCATATGTTTATATATTACATTTTCGCTATAAGTTCTTGAAAATATTTTTTATAAATTAAATTGATATATTTACTTGGGATAGTAATCTCATGAATAAAATGTTTTAAGTTTTTATTGAAAATAATCAAGAAAAGATGAATATTGTCACTTGTAAAGAAAAGTTGTGTAGATTTTGTGTATGTTATATGGATGACCTTGAAAAGGTGTACAATGGTGGAACTTTAACTACCATGTGAAAATTGACTATATGGATGGGATTAGCCTCCAATGATGAACCTTTGATATGCACTACTTGCAAAGAGACCACCATGTACTAAGTCGATCATGCAATAAGGTAACATCAAGTGTGTATCTTGGTAGATCTTTGATCACCTGCTTGATGATCATTATCTTCACACAAAAAAGAAGGAATGAAACTTATACCTAATGTCACATGTTCACCAGTCAACTCTTTAAGCTAAAATGTTCCACATGTTGAAGATAAATGAATGATCATCAAGGCCTCAAGGGTTAGCTCAATTGGTTGGACCATCTTCCAAAATCATGTTGCCCATAGGGAGGCCTTAGGTCGCAAGTTCAAATCGGGCCAAGTCCCTCAAGGTTACTAGTTGCTATTAAAATCGACAATTTAGTTTTCTTTTATCTAAATATTTTGGGGAAAAGAGAAGATCTCACGATATTTACTAGGGAAAAAAAATGAATAATCATTTTCCCTATACACCATAGAGAGATAATAATGAAACAAATCCAAAGGGATATGAGTGGGAATGTCCCCACAAGGAAATTCTCATACTTGGATTTTTCTTAAGTCCAAGATCTAAAAAACTACCTATGTGAAAGACTTAAAGAGTTCTAGGAGTAGTATAAAGAGGTGCTTAACTTATTGCTATCTAAATATTTTTAAAATGAAGCAAGGAAACAAATACATGTAGTAATTTAAAGTTCATAAAATTTTAGTGGGCATGTCCCCACAAGGGATGTCTTCTACTTGGATGTTGCTTAACTCCAAGACTCAGAGTTAAATTTGCCCTTTACACAAGTAAGACTTGAGGAGCTATATGAGTAGTAGAAAAAAGAAAAATATGTGTAGTAATTTAAATATTTATAAGTTTTAGTGTGTAAGTCCCCACAAGGGAGGTCTCATATTTGGATGTTGCTAAAGTCTACTATTTAAAGAGTTAACTTTTCCCTTTACACAAGAAAGACTACAAGATCTCCAAGAGTCTAGTATAAAAAGACACTTAACTTATCGTTATATAAAATATTTTTAAACTGAAATAAAGAGGGAAAAAAAAGCACATGTAAATGCATATCCCCATAACAAAGGTCAGAAGACCTAAAGAGTTACATTTTCCCTTTACATGAGAAAGACTTAAAAATCTCTAGAAGCAATATAAAAAGATAATTAGCTCATATCTATATAAAGTATTTGAACACATGTAATCATTTAAAGGTCATAAGTTTTATTATTCTCTCACTTCTAACCACTTCAAGTAACTTGGATTCTCTAAATTTTATCTTTATATCTTAAAGTGTTATCTTTGCCTTCTATATGAGAAAGATTTAAGAAGTTCTAAAAA
>SNQJ01S0073999.1:17424-28340 GCA_010110895.2 Picea sitchensis | reverse complement strand
ATTTATTTGAATGCAATGATTATGGTTTCCATTTAATTGTGTTATTGCGTCGAATTGTGTATCGTTAATCGAAATAATGTGTTGTCTTATGTCATGATTGATTGATAACGTGTTAACGTTGTTTCGTTAATTTATTGGATGGTGTGTCAAGATTGTTGCTATTAATGGTGGTGTGTAGTTCCTAACGCAAATAAAAAACAATTTACCTGATGTTTGGTCACTTTTGTTGGCGTAACGGTAGGGTTGTTACATATGGTATTAGAGTGGGTTCAAACCCGCGACCGTGGATAGCCACGCCTTCCACTGAATTAAGCCCTTGATTTATAATCAACTCTAATTGAATTTGATGCATGATATTTTAATTCTTAGACTTTTTTCGCCACTTATATTATCTGATGCATAATGTTTACGCCTTAGTTTACTAGCCATGCTTGTCACCATGTTACTACTATTCCGTGTGAATGATTAATTGTGTGCACTAATCAATGAGGTAATTATGTTATTCCGACAATTAGATCATGCACTTACCTTGAAATTGATGTTGGTTATTGTGAATTCGATAATTGATTTAATCGTGCACCTGGAAGTTAAGTAGATCCTGTTGCACTTTAAAAATTTAATAAGTTTATTCTTGCACCTTTGTTTATGTCATTGTTGATTGACTTAGTGATTAAGCACTCTTGCACCATTGAATGTTATGATACATGTGTTGGTTTATTAGAATTTCTATTGTGCTTTGATGATCGTTAATGATGTAGTTATTAATTTGTGATGTGTATTCCTAACAAAAATTTAAAAGAAAAAGAAAAAGAAAAAAAATATTTTTACCTGTTGTATATTTATTTTGTCATCATAACGACATGGTTGTTACATATGGTATCAGAGCGGGTGAAAACCTGCGACCATGGATAGTCACGCCTTCGGTTGAATTATACACTTGAATTAATAACTTAGCGCTAATTAAAATTTTAACTTGTCCATGAGTTACTCATGGTTAGAGGATGCCACAAAGATTCACAACATGGTACTGGGGAAGGAGGTGCAATGCCTTTAGAAGTTCCCACACCCTGGGAGTCTAACCCCCAAGGGGGAGGAACAAGTCCTTGGGTGGGAGTAAATTGTTGTAAGTGATGTGGGTGGTCTGACAAGGTCCTTCCAGGGAAATTTCAAAGGTCTTGACTAACCTTCTATACTGAAAGGAGGACAGGGTGCATGTACCCTTGAGGGTCCACAACACACCCCAGATAGTAATTTATCTTTCACAAAGAACTCGAGAAGTTTAGGTTCTCGAGCTCACGAGTGCCATGGATTGCTCATCTGCCAAGGCATGGCTAGAGAACAAGGTGATGTGCTTCACGCTTCACGGGTATGACCTGGCGGTCTTCATCTAAAGGGGAGTTCCCTTCTATGGTGGAATATGCTCCTACTATAACAAAACATGGTCGTCAAATCCGTGTTACGGGAATGGTTCGAGGAACAGTTCTGGGAGAAGTAATTTTCAGAGGAATTCGTTGAGTGCCATCTCGATGAGTTCAACGCCTTATGATAGAGTGGTCATACGGTGCCAGATTATAAGACCAGATTTATGAAGCTACTTCAGTATGCCCCAAATCCTAACATGAAAACACTGGAGATAAACGAGTTCGTGATCGGCCTTAAATCTAGATTTCGTGCAAAGGTGAGGATATAAATGCCTCAGACATTTCACGATGCAGTTTAGTAGGCCTCATAGTTGAGAAGGATTTGACCTCGGGAGTTAGGGCATGCCTCCTACAAGACTGTTCGGACTGACATCATCCAGTGCACATCAACATCAGATGCCAACTAGACAAGACATCTTGGTATCAATACATGTCTATAGAACCCTTGTTCATGACACCACGATGACGAGTTCCTCAACAAAACCAACTTAGATCTCAGGCTGGTAGGATAAAAACATCTACTTCAGGGACCAGAAGTATAGAAACGAAGATGGGTGTTGGACATATGGAGATGACACCTTACCAGGAAGACTGTCTGGTTGAAAGGGCTAGAGCGACCGTGTCAACACGACACACTACCGTTGGGAATATGGGCTAGGCCCATGAGATTCTTGATCACGGTGAATAACTGCCAGGCCGAGTGCTAGACCACTTTGCTTGAGGTGTTGGGTACCATTGCCAAACAAACTTTAGTATTTGTTAGATCTCGGTGCTACAGAGAGATCTATTCCTAGTACTGCATTGAAGGGATTCAGATAAAATCATTCAACATGGAGATTTTGGATTCGTCTTTATGGATTCGAGTGCCCACTGGATGGTTGGGGGAAGGGGTATGAACTGTCGCTTCAACTTGGGGATTAATGTAATATCTTGATGATGTGGTTAGTATGGAATTTTTGGAATCGCATGAGGTGATACTCAACTATAAGACAAAATGATTGAGTTTGGTTGATGATGAGGGACATAGAAGTGCGATTGTAGGAAGAAAATGGGGAGTATCCCTGAGGTTGATTTCTTCCTTATAGCTACAAGAGAGCACACACAAGAATGCAAGTTATATGCATACTTAGCACTGAATGTAAAGGGCATGGCAGAAGAATTAGAAAATATTTCGGTAGTACGAGAGTTTGTGGACGTGATTCCCAGAAGAATTACTAGGTGAGCCGCCCGAAGCCAATATGGAATTTACCATTGACCTAAAAATAAATAAATTTGGAACTGAATCGATGGAAATAACATCTTATCGGATGTCAACACCTGAGTTACAGGAGTTGAGAATGCAATCAAAGGAGTGGCTGGACCTAGGACTTATACGCCCAAGTGTATCTCCTTGGGGTGATCCTGTTATTTTCATACATAAGAAGGATGGATCGTGGAGACTGTCCTTGACTACCGTCGAGTATTCCTTGATGACATATTGATATATTCTCGGACGAAGGAAGAACATGATGAAAATTTTTGCTTGGTACTACAGTGTCTTCTAGAGAGAAAATTGTTTGGGAAACTATCGAAATGCTCTTTTTATCATTCGAATATTCATTACTTAGGGCATGTCATCTCCGGTGAAGGTATTTTCGTGGATCCAGTGAAGGTAGAGGCTATTATGGAATGTCCTGCATCGATGAACGTCCCAGAAGTACGTAGCTTCATGGGATTAGCAGAATATTATCGATGGTTCATCGAGGGTTTTTCAAAGATAGCAATCCGATTACGGAATTGGAGAAGAATAAAAATATTTTTTTGTGGACCGAGAATGCACAGAAGCATGTTGAAGGATCAAGGAGACGTTGACGACAACGCTGATACTAAAATTCCATGACATGGTCGAGGAATTCTTGATATGAACTGATGCATCCAAGGAGGGCTTAGGTGGAGTTTTGATGCAAGGCGGTCGAGTGATCGCTTATATCTCAAGGAAATTGAGAAGGCACGAGGGAACTACATGACACATGACTTGGACTTATTATCCATTGTGGATTCCTTGAGAGTGTGGAGACACTAACTAATTGGTCAGAAATTTGAACTAAAAATGGACCATTGTGGTTTACAACACATTTTTACGCAAAGTGACTTGAATGCGCGACAAAGGCATTGGTCGGAATTTCTTAGCGAGTATGATTTCAATATTACCTACATAAAAGGAATAATGAATAGAGTGGTTGATGCGTTGAGTTGGAGACCACTCATATTTTGGTGATACCTCTTTAGAAGAATCTATGGGAAAATATTCTAAGTTTATAGTGTGACAATGATTGGTAAGGAGGTTAAGGAAATTATCGGACAAACACCATGTTGGTACCATAATTTGAGGGATTTAGTATGGAAAATGATGGATTAATGAGATATAATAACCGGATTTACGTACTGCCCAACAATGAGTTGAGAAGTTTGACCCTAAACGATGCTCATAGATTAGTGTACATGGCTCATCCATGTGTCACGAAGATGAGGGCAGACCTTAAACCCTTATTCTTCTAGAAAGGAATGAAGGCAGACATAGTCAACTACATGGTGAGATGTCTAGAATGTCAGCAAGTGAAGGTTGAACATAGACATCTGAAAGGATTACTACTACCACACACTACTCTGGAATCGAAATAGGATGTCATTTTGATGGAATTTATTGTGGGATTGTTGCTGACAGCGAAGAGGCATGACTTGATTTTCATAATAGCTGACACTTTGACAGGAGTGCACATCTTATCCCTGTGCGTACTACTTATATGGAGCCAAAATTAGCTGGGATTTTTACGAGAAAGATTGTGAGATTTCTTAGCGTGCCTAAAAGGATCATATCCGATTGAGGATCGATGTTTACTGGATGATTTTGGATTAGTTTCCAAGAGGCCTTGAGAAACCAACTTAACCTTAGTACATGTATTACTTGAAGATAGACATGTTGACTGGAGGAACGAACCAAATTTTGGAAGGTTATGTTACGTATGTATGTGTTGGACCAACATAAACATTGGGAATAAATCTTGCCGTTGGCCGAGTTTGCATGCAGCAGAAGCCATCAAGGTACCGTTAAGATGACACCATTGAGCTTCTCTACGAGTGACCATGTCAGACGCCTTTGAGATGGGATAGACTCGAGGATGGGGTCCTGGTAGGACCAGAAGCAATCCAATAAATGGAAGAACAAGTACAAACTATAAGAAAAAGGGTTGGAAGAAACACAAGATCGACATAAGGGTTTTTTCGATGCGCATCGTGTGACCATAATTGTGAAGGGCCTAATGGATAGTCATGCCTCATTCTTTGAGGCATATGCAATATTTTTATCTTGTATCTGTGTGCAACTTTAGGTTAGTGATCCTACGCATGTGATTGACTTGAGTTCTTGGCGTATGTTGGGCGAGGGTGTGCTCACAGTGGAGACAATACACATTCTAGACCATCACATTCTACAACTACGATGCCGAACTGTCGATCAGGTCCAAGACCAGTGGGATGATTATAGTACACACTCAACTACCTTGGAGGATGCATATGATATGCGTCAGTAGTTTCCATTTGTGTTGATAGCTAGACATTTAGATATTGTTAGATACTTTATTTTTGTAGTTGTATACTGTGAAAATTCGAGATGAAGTTTAAAACAAGAGGGGGTGTATGTAACATATCTCTCTTGCACACACCTGATTTGACTTATTCTTTGAGGACACTTGTGTGCAAGTGATCCGATTCATTATACGATTGACTATTTCGCTTATGGATTATGATGATGTTGTGGATGTGATGATATGTTATTTGATTATATATGTGTCGAGAGGTGCTATTGATTGGTTTCTCTTGAGTGTGTAGGACTCTAGACAGATTGAGGATGTTGATGGCATCGACGGACCTCCTTGGACTCCAGATCGAGTTAGGGAGTGGATTGTTTGTGGTTTGATTATTTCTGTTATTTCATATGTGACATATGACTGGTATATTATGATGTTGTTATGAATCCCTGACATGTTCCATTGATGGATGTAGGCTGACGATACCTTTTTAATCAAACTCACATTTGGAGTAAAGGGGTCATGCATGACAACCACATATATTGAGGGAGAGGGGTGGTAGCAGCCCTACCATACCCTACCAACACTCCCATCGTGGCTCAAATTGTAGGTTAACTATTACCTAGTTCGAGAGATCCACAATTCCGTGAGGGTAGACTGACACAGTCGCTCATGAAAATTCTAAGGGGCATGCAATAAAGCAGGGTCCTTATTCCTTAGAGGCCTTTAGTCTCCCACAAGGTCGCCTGACATATTTTTGACTCCAAGGGTTAGATGTCTACCAAAATCAATCAAAAGGAAAGTGGCACCCTTGGAGCATGTAGTGCATCTTGAAGGGAACACCACATAATTGGAACATGAATGAAGGCGAGTGACACCCTTGGAGCACGTAGTGCATCTTGAAGGGCACGTCCCGATGTTTAAAAACATGCGAGTCAATGAACCTAGGTGCCTAGAAAACAATATCTTACCTTGACATGGTTAGCCTTAAATTAATTATGTATAAGTAAAGTTTATTAAATTATAACCTTTCCCTTAAAAGTTTGCTATGCCTAGTTGAATTTGAAGCCTAGGTCTAAGTAGGATAAGAGGACTAAAAATTAATTAATCAATTAATAAAGGGGGGAGGAAGAAAAGAAAACGGGAAGAATTAAATTTATAATTTAAAAGAAGATTAAATTATCTAAAAATTTAATTGTTGTCTATGTGCAAAACTTGCTAAATTTGAACTTAGATAAAAAGAGGAATATAAATGCAAAAGGAATGTGAAACATAGAAAGGAATCTAGTCTAGAGAACTTTCCAAAAATGAACTCAACTAAACTTTAAGAAGGGTGTCTGTCATTAAAGGAAATTGAGGGAACAAAGGGACAACAAGGAGCGTTTTTAGGAAGACTTTTAGGTGGGTGAGGGAAATTGACAATTTAATTAAGTTAATTAAATGAATTTATGGTGCAACTAAGGGATTGGTTGACAAGTGTATGAGGGAGAATATTTCCTAATTATTTTTAATAAAATTAATTATGTGCAAATGGAAAGGTCACTAAGAATAAATCTATATAAGAAATGGAAGAGAAGAGGAATAGAGGACTTTTTGGCAAGCATAAGGTTATGTTGCCAGATTTTTCTTGACTGATTTTTCTTGTGGGAGTTGGGATACCTAGCTCAGATAGGAGTGATAGATCGACCTTGCGAGGTGATCTAGGATCTAGCTTATTCTATGGTTTGTGTGCTTATCCCCTTTGCGGATCGGGGGGATAAGGTGGAAGAAGAGTACCCCTAGCATTGGCTTGGAGGTACCGATGAGGTATTCACGGTTAGCAAGCGGGGAGCGGGACGAAGCCGAAGCGTGGGGAAGCATCTTCGAGTTCTCTCGTCAGTTACAATAATTATTTAATTTTGTATTTGCATTGGATTTAAAATAGTATAATCAAGTTATTCCGTGTTAACTGGGCAAGTTTTGAGATCAAGGAGGTCAACTCCTTGAGGTTTTATGAATTCTAGAGGAGATTTATGATAACCCTGTCATTGAACTTTCTTAACTAAGTAATCTAAATTCATGATTAAATTGTCTCTATTGTCCCAACCCGTATTGATTTATGAGGCTCAAAATTTCCTTTTGATTTGTGTAAAGAAATTTTGGTGGTTAAGGGTAGGTGTATGCACCAGTTTGATTCCTAACTAGCTACCCTTAGTTGCATCACAAAATTTTTGATTTACACTGTGGTGTTCCACCAGATACCTATGAGTTTAGCTACCTTAGTCGGGTAGGGTTATTTTACAATATAAATGGAGCCGCCTTATTCTTGGGACACCTTTCTGTTTCCCCAGAATTCACTCAGCATGGACTCTCTCAAGGTTTTCCCCTTCTCAGAAAATTTAAGAATGTTGCTCGATTGATCACTGAAATTCTAGAATTTTGGTAGATTCATGGAAGCGAACCTTTCTTGTCGAAGAGGTTGTTGAGGGGACTCCGCATTGAGCTTTAGAGAGTGGAGGGAATCAGGGTTGCACCCTTGTAAATGAACCTTCTCATGTGCTTCTTATCCTTCTTATTTATTGTTTTAACTGTACATGGATGGTTAGAGTGATTTTAAACTTGTGACAGGGGACAATAGTGTGCATGGATGGTTAGAGTGATTTTAAACTCGTGACAGGGGATAGTAGTGGCTGTGTTTTCTTTTGGCGAGCTTAGTTTTCCCTTGCAAGAGAGGGAGCCATTGTTAGGCACGTTTTCCTGTGTTTTCATCCAGATGTAATTTCATTTGTTTTCCTTGCTTGGGAGGGCGCCATTATTAGGCGAGCGGTTCCTGCGTACTTCACTTCTATATAAACCTTGTTCCTTTTCTATAGATATTCCCTTAAATGAAAATGGAGCTTGGGATTTCACTTATGTTTAAACCTTGTTACTTTCTTGTAGTGATTCCCCTAAATGAAATTGGAGCTTGGGATTTTGGGTCTGTCTAAACCTTGTTCCTTTCCTGTAGCAATTCCCTTAAATGAAATTGGAGCTTGGGATTTCACGTCTGTCTAAACCTTGTTCCTTTCTTGTAGCAATTCTCTTAAATGGAAATGGAGCTTGGGATTTCACTTATGTCTAAACCTTGTTCCTTTCCTGTAGTGATTCCCTTAAATGAAAATGGACCTTGGGATTTCGCTTCTGTCTAAACCTTGTTCCTTTCCTATAGCGATTCCCTTAAACAAATTGGAGCTTGGGATTTTGCATTTGTCTAAACCTTGTTCCTTTCCTGTAGTGATTCCCTTAAATGAAAGTGGAGCTTGGGATTTCACTTCTATATAAACCTTGTTCCTTTCCAGTAGTGATTCCTTTAAATGAAAATGGAGCTTGGGATTTTGCTTCTGTAAAAATCTTTTTTCTTTCCTGTAGCGATTCCCTTAAACAAAAATGGAGCCTGGGAATTTATCTTCTATATAAACCTTGTTCCTTTCCTGTAGATATTCCCTTAAATGAAATGGGAGCTTGGAATTTAGCTTATGTCTAAACCTTGTTCCTTTCCTGTAGTGATTCCCTTAAACGAAAATGGAGCTTGGGATTTTGCTTCTGTCTAAACCTTCTTCCTTTTCTGTAGTGATTCCCTTAAACGAAAATGGAGCTTGGGATTTTTCTTCTATTTAAACCGTGTTCCTTTCATGTAGCGATTCCCTTAAATGAAATGGGAGCTTGGAATTTTGCTTCTGTCTAAACTTCGTTTCCTTTCCTGTAGAGATTCCCCTTAACAAAATGGAAGATTGGAATTTCACTTTTGTCTAAACTTTGTTTCCTTTTCTGTAGAGATACCCTAAACAAAATTGGAGCTTGGGATTTCACTTCTGTCTAAACCTTGTTTCTTTTCCTGCAACGATTCTTCTAAATGAAATTTTGGAATTGGAATTTTGTTTTCTGTCTAAACCCTTCATTTTCTCCTATAGCGACTTGCCCCTCTCATTCCTTCCTTGTCTTTGTGCACCCTTTATTACTCAATTCTCGACAGAACTCTCCCCAAGAAGGAGTTCGGGGATGGGGTGTTCTAGCAGGGAACTGATCCCTTCTCTGTATTAAACTTCTTCTGATGTTTACTGTGTTTGTTCTTGGAAATGCAATTTTTCCATCAAGCTAAAACTTTTATGGTTAATTAAAAGAATGAAGTTCTTTCATGTTAAGAAAATTCTGGAATTTTATAGGATTCGTTTTGGTCATTATGATCACACCTTGGATAGTGAGACTTGGTTGTTGAGGGGAGGATTTATCTGGGGTGAGTATGCACCTTTTTGGATTTTGTTGACAGGTTTTCTAAGGGGATTTTCAGGTTCACATCCCCACTGTTGACCCTTGGATAGGGAAGCAAGAGAAGATTAAGGAAGGAAAGGAAAAACATGAACTGCGCGGAAGACACAGTGAATGATACTGGGTTGAAGTGAGAAGAAGAGAAGAAAAGATGGTGCGAAGTAAGAGAAAGCAAGTTGTTGGATGAGAAGATTGATGATGATAGATCCGAAATGAAGTCATATTGTGGAAAGCTCAGTAAGCAGAAAAATCCACCATTGGATGCTTTGGAGCAATGCATGAGAAGGAAGGAAAGATAGGCTGGCGAAGTCCTGGAAACGCGGGTCAAGTTGACCTAGGGTTTTAGACACCTAGGGTTTTGGCATCTAGGGTTTTGACACTTAGGTTTTAACCTAAGGGTGTCCAAGAGCTATTATAATGTATAAATAGAGGTCTAAAGGACCTAGGATGGGTTGTTGGTATTGTTGGTGCCAGTTTGGTTGAGAATTTGTTGTTTTTGTGTGTTCGAGTGAGTACTATTGTGGGAGAAAGAAGTGTTGATTGTGAGAGCCTTCTGGTATTGTAAGATCTTCAGTTGGGTGTGAATATTTCCCTTGCAGTTGGGTGCACAGGTATGGGAGAGACAAAGAAGAGAAGAGAGAATATCTACTAGCTAAGAGTGCAGACAAGAACTGTATGCTTCACCTTAATACATTATAAATCACAGTTATGTGGACGTAGCCCTAGGGAGAGGGTGAACCATGTATATCTTGTGTTATGTGTGATTGATGATGTGTTCTCTGTCATTTGATATGATGCTATTGTGAAATTGTGTTAGATATGAAGTATAACTTGTGCAGTAGGTTTACGAAAGATAAAGAATAACTAGGTGACTATGTATTATTGTTGTGAATCCATTCTTCATTTCCTCTAGTTGTAGACACCTATGTCCTGCAACCCCCTATAGCTACTTCGGGTGAGACTGCATCTGCTTCGTAGTTGTTGCCGAAAGGGCCAATAGTTAGGGCTTGTTCATGCGCTCTTGGAACTGAACCCTGGGTCTGCCCCTATGCCAACAAATGGTTCCATTGCTGAGACATGAATCTTCTTGAGGGAATGTCAAGGTGGTTTCCATCAAAGAAAGAGACTCAGAAGTGGATAGAAGATCAAGAAAATGACTTTGCTGAAGCCCAGAAAAAGTGTTAAGGTCCTAACCCGCACATAGGTAAATCAATGTATTCAGATGTAATAAAGGTCGATATTAATAAGGCCTTTCAATAAAATAGAATAAGGCAGATGCAAGAAGACCTAATAGAAGATTCTTCTTCTAGAAGGATCTTCCTCTAGATGTTTCTCTTAATAAGACATATTTAGTATAAATAAGGGTTGAGGGTATGAAAACCCTAGCTTGAAGATTATTGTAACAGAGTGTTTCTTGATTGGAGGTTGCCCCCTCGAAGAGGCCTATGAACATTGCTTTCTGAATCAAAGTTCTATTTCTATTGCTATTCTTATATCATTTCTGTGTTATTGTGAAGATTATGCTAGATATTTTACTGTTATTCTGCCATTTCTAGCATTTTATTTCTATTCTGCATATTTTATATATCTGGTATCTTGCAAGTGGTATCAGAGCACTTTCCTTGGCAGAAATTGTGGGTATTTT
>SNQJ01S0073998.1:14934-25887 GCA_010110895.2 Picea sitchensis | reverse complement strand
AAAACTAGCCAAAACTATGCTTGAACCTGGTTTCATTTTTACATAATCTTGAACTAGAGGAAACTATGGTTGAGGTAGGTGGTTTCATTTTAACACAATCTTGAACTAGACAAAATTGTGCTTGAGACTTCCCAACACATTATCCAGGGATGGTTGGTACTTAGACCCCAACTTAAGAAGTTAGTAGTTTAACTTCAACATGAATTCCAGAGGCTGAAAGCATTTCCCCCCAAGATTCGATTCGTCCAACGACATAGGAGGATGAAAATAATCTTCAAATACTATACGTAACAAAGTACTTGACTCAATTGAAGAGAGGGAAAACTATTTTATTTTTTAATGAGCTTGACACAGGAACAAGAACTATGCTCGGGAATCCATGTTCAATCGCCAGACCTTTGTTTCATTTTTTAACGATCTTGACACAGGAGAAGAATTATGCTCGTAAGATCCGTTTCATTTTTCTATAGATACGTGAAAACTATCCTCACAGCTGGTTTCATTTTTTAACGAGCTTGAAATCAGAAAACCATGCTAAAAAATGGTTTAATTTTTTAATGAACTTGAAATTAGAAAACCATTCTCAAAGATGGTTTTAGTTTTTAATGAGATTGAAATCAGAAAACCATGCTCAAAGATGGTTTCATATTTTAATGATCTTGAAATCAGAAAACCATGCTCAAAGATGGTTTCATTTTTTAATGAGCTTGAAATCAGAAAACCATGCCCAAAACTCTCTTCTTGATCATGGCTTCCAAGAGGACAATTCTGTGTAAGGACACCATGTCAAGGGAAAAAACTCGGTCATGGCTTCCAAGAGATCTTCACTGGATGGAAGAACAACACTTTGTAAGGAAGCCATGTCGAGGGTCATGAAGGGGGGAAGGAGATCAATCTCTAAAGACCCTATTGAAGAGATCACCATTTCAACTACTGGATCTAAGTCATAAGAGACCGAGCTTACAATGAGAGGCTCATATTCATCGGCAGCTGAAGGCATGGGAGACAACGCCAAATAATTGACTTGTGGTGGGGGTGATACCATCTGCATATAATAACCGTTTAGGGAGGTCATTGAGTTGATGGTCAAGTCAAGACCAACAAACGAAAGTTGATCAATAGACACCACTCTTCCATCATGTGGGAAGGATATCACAAAAAAAGAGTGGACACAATACCTTTCATGGAATAGACATAATGTTTCCCAAGGAGTAAATCGAAATCCAAGGGGTTGTGGACTACCATGATGTCAATAATGACAGTTTTTCCTCCTAAAGTTACGGGAAACTGAGGAAGGATCCCTAAAGGGTGACTGGTTCTTCTGTTAAAAGATAACAGAGTCTGGGTAATCGACACAAGCTGAGGATAACCCAAAGATTTCCAAGAAATAGAGGACACAATACTAACGAACAAACCTTCATCTATTAATGTCTAAGGAAGGGCCTGACAACAAACTTGTACCATAATCTTGAAAGGAATGTGAGGGGGAAGACGAGGTCTAGTTAGTACACCCTAATAAAAAAGGATGGACTCATTAGTTGGAGCAAGGATGGACTCATTACTTGGAGCAAGGATGATTTTAAGGGTGGAAATTTATTTTGAAATGTAGAAACCTTGACGAATCTTACTAATCCTTCGTATGCCAACTATAAATGTTTGGCAATATTTTTGTAAAAATATTCAAATTTCTAAGGATTTTATATAGTTTTTATAAATTTTTGGCGATTTTTAAGGTAAAATAATTTTATCCTATAGAATTTGGGCGAATCATTTTTAAAATAACGAATCTCGTTTTTGGAAAAACCATGGAAAATTAGCCCCTGAGCGAAATTTAGCCCCTAAAATCATCCATGACTTGGAGGGGGTTCTGTGGGAGAAGGAGGAATACCCCCTAACACGACAAATTCTGTATCAATAAGAAAAATGTGGGAAGCATCAGATTTACTCTCTAGAGGGAGAGTAGGATCGACCGATGACGAGATCAGATCGACAACTTGGGTTTCATTCTCTAAGGGGAGAATCGGGTTGACGAGTGGAAAGGGATCGATCGCTTGGGTTTCACTGAAGATGGGATCAGATTGAACACTTTGTCAACTGGTCCAACTAAGGATGTGACCAAATTGACCACATTATCAACCAAACCGATCGATGAAGGGACCAGATCGATCATTCCATCAACTACAGGTGTGTTGAGAATAATCTTGCGATAAGCAGCTGGAAGTTTAGGTTGGGAAACAATCATCTATTCAAATAATTTTGAGGCTTCGTCCATATGAGGGAAAAGGTGAGTTTGATGACTCCCTCCACATAACATACACTAGAACTTGACTCTACTTTTCTTCTTCCCAACGATATCTTGACTAGTTGACAGGAGGTCATCAACATGTTGTTCAAAGGCTGATGACATGGGATGGCGAGGGTGTGTAGACCATGCTTCTATAACCTTGGATAGACCAGGGAAATCCTTAAGAATATGGCTACCCTTACAAAGCCTGCAAGGGTACTTGGGCTTACGAGTTGTTTGGGTGATCTTAGCATCATCAACACTCACATCATGATTATCAGTAACTGGTTGGTCTCCAACATGTCTAGCAGTGGTTGGAAGCTTAGACCCTTGCTTATTTTTCTTCTTCTTAATCTTCCTTTTCTTATTCTTCTTCTTATCCACCAAGTTACTAGCTTCAGAGCTTTCACTCGACGAAGAAGATGAAATAGAAGAAGAACTTGCAAGTGGAGAAGGTGAAGAGGATCTTACTGGTGAAGAAGGCGAAGGATCAACATGAGGTTGATGTTCTTGGGGATAATTTATTACAACCAAAGCACTAACTACATTCGGGATTACCTGAGTGGAAAACAACCATACCGGTAATCGAATTTTGAGACCTGGAAGGCTCAAAGTAGCGATGTGAGGAGGACCAATGTTTCTGTAAGAAGGAAAAACAAAATATTCCTCTGGAAAAGGGGTTCCTTCATTAGTCGTTCTAGGAACTGACACCATTAAATAAAGATCCAACCTAGAGCTTGCTAGGGAAAACAAACGACACACGCTAAAAATCTAGGAAGCAAACAAGCAAACAAAACCTTCTTATAATGAACACACTAGTTGGTGATGAAATCCAATGTCGCGATAACAATGTATGAAGGGGTTGAGATAGAGCGGGTGGAAAAATTACGTTGATGACCTGGTTAATGAACTTACACCTGGGTGCAATCTCCCACACATAATCATGGGTATACCCTCCAAGGAGCTCGAGCGAGTTTGGTCAACGTCGATTCCAGGTACCATGAAGACTTGCCCCTCCACAGTGACCTCATGTAAATACCCTAAAGAGATAGGCTACTAAGGTTACCAATTACTATAGTGATGCCTGGGGAAATAGTTGACAGTCCAATCCACACACAAAGGGAGGGTATCTAAGCCTGAAATCAACTCGAGAAGGTCCCCACAGGATTTTCTTCTCAAGTGACCCCAATAATATGCCCAATCTCTACACCAAGACCAACAAAACAGGGTGAGTAACTTTGTCAGTATTAATGCGACCTCGTGATTGACCCTTGTGTTAAAAAGGATTCCTAGGAAAAAATGTAGCCAGTGGATTAAACCGCTCCCTAACTCAATATTCTATGTTTGTTTTCATCTTTGGAAAGTTATCTTTCACACCTATTCAAAATCCCTACAACTAATCTAATGTAGGTTTGCTACCATACAATATAAAAAATGTCTAACAAATTTTAGTTTAGCACTTTATTTTAAGGTTGTTGTTACTCAAGAAGAAAATGGTGTGGACTAAATGATGTTTTGACTGACTCTAAACAATGCAAAGAAATGAGAATGCAAATATTTCACTTCGATGAAAGCTAAATTATGAGAAGGAGAAAACATTTATCATTCCTAGATGAACAATGCCCCAAAATTTTTAAACTCTTCAAGGAATGAGCCAAAGAGACTGTACACCAATACACGATTCTTGGCCCCCCTGACCATGAGGGGGGATTTTTTTTAGAATTTAGGACCAAAAAATCCAAAAATCATGCAATTTTGATACTTCAAATGCAAAGATGCCCTCAATCTAATGCAAAACAAGATTTTTTGTTTTTTTTTGTTTTCAAAGATAGCTAAAAGCAATAGCAAATCACTTCAAAACAAAAACAACCCAAACAAAGTTTCTATTTTAACACGAGTTATTCAGAAAAAGAAGTGTTCTTTTCACTAAACAATTCTAAAGAAAAACAAAGCTTTGTAACTGAAAGACACTCAAAACAAGAGATAAAATATTTCAAAAGAAAACAAGCTAAAACAAAACAAAGGTGGATAAAAGTAGAATGAAATATTGTCAAGAAGGTTGTAAACAAACCATAATCAAACCCAAAAATTCACCCCAAAACCATATCAAAGCTCCGGGAAAGAAAAACCAATAAAAGATAAAAAAAAAATCCAAATTGTTGCAGTTTGTAAGATGAACACAGTGCGACGATCCTAGATCATCACAAGGAAAGTAAGGCCACAGAGTGACGACATTGCACTATCTCTGCAACCAAGAGTGCAATGATCCTATATCGTCACACTGTCCCTCAAAGTAGGGTGTGACGATCAAATGAAAAAAATGGAAAAAAATAAAATTAAGAAGGTTTTTCCAATGAAGTTTAACAGTTAAAAAGCAAGATGGGTCTCCCAGTGACTCAGAAAACATAACCCAAGCAATCAAAGCAAGAAAGCAAGAAAAACTAGTAAAACAATCCACTCCCCAATATGGTCACCAATTTTGTTATCAGGATAATTGTTAAGTACGGACACAAATCAATCCCCCTAGCTTCGCTACGAAACTAGAACAAAACATGACAATACACTAATCTTTCCTTAGATTCAATTATCAAATGAGAAATGGATCTAGAACATACCTTTTAATTATCAAATATTCGACTTCGCCAATGCAATCCAAGCTCCATCACGAGGCTTATGGAGAAATATATGCAAAGAAACACAAGGTAACGAAGACAAGAACAACAATGTCTATTTGATATGAAACTATGTACGTGATCAAGGAATCATATAATATGAACAAATAATATTCATATAGGAAAGAAAAGTATATCTGTATTAAAGAATGTGGAAGAAAGATACAACCATATGCCTTGATGTTGTCAGGTTCCTTTCAATAGTTCCTTGCTTCCCACACACTTCTAATCCATGGATTCTGAGACTAAATATCTGATAGCTACTCATAATCTATCTTGACAAAGCAAATCTCAAAGACAACATAGGCCCAAAGACCCCAAGCTACAAAAATTACTCAAACCCATTCAAGCTAACTTTCTCCATGAGAGCTCCTCTCCTTTTATAAGCTGGAGAGGATAAGGTGAGGAGGTTAGGATGATCCCACTAAGTCATGAAAGCAAGTAAGATCCAAACCGTTCGGAGGCCACCTCACAATAGAAGCTTCTCCTTCTAGAAGCATCGAGAAGATGCTCGTTTTTCCCACGTACAAAAATCATCACACCCTAAGTATAGTGCATCCTACGATGACATCATAGCCTAGCCTTAGAGCAGGGTGCAATGATCAGGCATCGTCACACCCTATATATAGTGCAGCCTGCGACGACCTTCCTTAATAGAGTTTTTACAAAGGAAATACAATTTCTTCTCCTAGGCAAAGTTCTTCTCCCTTCCTTCCTCAGGAATTCAGGCCACCGATCCCTCTGAAGACAATAGATAGGTTTACATCATTAACAATCATAAGGGATGACGGAAATAATGTGTCCAATAGGAGAAAGGAAAGACACGAAATTTCAAGCGGTCTAAATCCCGGAGGACGAAGAGGCTTCACGAGAATCCTACAGAGTACTCACCACCTAAGAAATTCTCCTAATCGACAAAAAACTCAGCTGACAAGACCGGAAAGAGACAGCGTCATCGACCTTAGTCCTAAGCACAACAAGCAACCCTTCTTACATGCAAGACAAATTCATGGAAATGTTGAAGAGGGGATTCTCGAGACTAAATGGAGGATTAATAAAGGCCTTGCCTACCGCCTCTCCTCTCTTGTGTGTGACCAACTAGACTCCCATAGGGCCTTCTACGATTTAGACAACATTGGGATGCCAACTAATCACAATGATGACAATAAAAAATACCGCGCTTAGAGTTGGCCCCATCAACATTTAACATGGGAGATCCTTCCAAAGCAGTCTAGGGAAGAGCTCCAATAGGATGTCAATGAGATCACCTTCCATCTAACCATAAAGGACAGGTACTAGAGCATTGCACAACATGTCAAGGATTTCCACCTACCAGATAATAAAGGGAACAAAGAAACCTATGTTGACACCCAAAATCAACATTTAAGGAAGTTGCCTCCACACCTAAGTCTCAACGAGGATAAAATCATAGATCATACACTCTCCCACAAGGCACAGGATTCGGGAGGAGGTCCGAGGTAGATCCAAAAAGTAGGGTGAAACTTAGAAATAAATCCTCCTAATGTGGAATCCTTTGGACTCTTAGAAACTCCCTCACCTCTATGATAATCTACCAGATGATGAGGCTCCCTTGTGAGAGTAGGAATGGGACAATTAGCGATTTTTTCATGCCAAATCTACAGCTCAAAACCCTGACCCAAAGCTTTCAAACCTCCTTCACAACCAATGAGGGATCTTCGAGGAATTCTTTTGCAATTTGGTACCACCCCGTTCTTTGAGATATTATCAGAGACACTATAGCCCCCAGGCATGGATAGCCCTCCGATTATAGATGAGGCTCTGGATTCCATGGAGCTTCCTCCTTGAGGTAGCAGTAGGAAGGAGTTCCAGAAACTAGGATACAACATGAGGCTTTCAACGTCGCCCAAAACTTCAACACGAAAACCCCTCAGCATTTCCAAAGAGCTATGGAGGAAGCAATAGATACTATCAGCAAGGAACACGATATGACCACAAAAACAAAGATATCTAACTCCAGAATTCACTAGGTTCCAGACATCGGCCATACCATAGGCAGAGACATGCACTATTGGAGAACTGTGGAACTTAACTGGCACCTCAAGATGCTTCTTGGCCAAATTATTCAACCAAGAGAGGACACGTAAAACACGCTCTGACTCGAGCTTGAAAACCTTCACTTGATGGTTCACGAGATACTCACTTGCCTCCCCCAAGAAGCACTTCATTCATCTCACCCTTCAGGTCACCAAGAAGCCCCATCATGAAACTTAGGCAAAGAGCCCTCGTCCCCTTGAAGTTTGTTCTCAAGTTTCTTCTTTTTGAAATGATAGTAAACAGTATTTATAGTTGGGATAGCCATATTATCATAACAATCTCTAAGTTTTTGTGGACTAACTATAAAATGTACTTTTGGCTGGATGCTATTTACTTCTTCTATTGGTATGGTTTCCCAAGTGGAAGACCAACAACAAGAATTTTCGGACTGTATGATATTTTAAAATTTTAATAGAAATCTTTCTGTGAACCTTACAAAAACAAAACTTAATAGTAATAAAATCCTCACTAGATGCCCATGGCATTAAATCAGTTGTAGAATAATCCACATAGATGACCAAATACATAGAGATTCAGTAAAAACAAAACACCTTGACTCCAAAAAGAGTTTCTTAATTCAACATTGAAATATTTCTCTACTGCAATCCTTTTGAAATATATTTAGAGACCAAAAATCCCTTTAACTAGAGATTGATCTCTTTATTTATAATAAAAAATACTAGCTTAAAATAGTATAAAGAAAAAAAGACAAAAGCTTTAAAATCTTGCATGTTGTTAAGATTCCAATGATATGGGAGATTCAACCAATGCATGTTCAACATCATAGCTGACCCACTACTTGAATATTTATTTACATAGCCATTCATGTGGGAAAACATGTTGGTCCATGGCTGGAATCAAACTTTCCTTTTCATGCCTAAAATGTTGCATGTACTTTTCTATTTTGGAATCATAGATTCCAGTTTAGCAAACGTCATGATTTGACCAACTAGAAATTTCTTTACATGGCTCCATTCTATCGATGTAATCCCTCTAACCTCAACCTCACATTTTACCACCATTTTTTAAAATTTGATAACACCTAATAAATCGACCAAAACTCTACAGGTTGGCCGAAACTAGTTTACCACTTTTAGAAATTGTGACGTTGACCGTCTTCCATAATTCTATACATGTTGACCATTCCTCATCTTCCATAATTTTATACATGTTTATCATTCCTCATCTTCCATAATTTTATACACGTTGACCATTCCTCATCTACCCAATTCTTTGATACAATAGCTAACTCCCCCCAGTATCACAATGATATCTATATTCATAATAACCCTTCCTCTATCAAAGTCTTGATTCCATGATATTCTTCCCCATGGGCCTTCTAAATTTCTTCGATATATGATATTTTTTCTTGCAATTTGTCTTGATTCTCATTCCATTTCATAATCACCTTGTGCACTATTGATAGATTTAGGGTGTGCACTATTGATCAATTTAGGGTTTCTTCCTGAAGCTCTGTTATTTTGGAAATAAAACTTATTCCTATTTTCTCATGTTTCATGTTTTCTTCCATAATATCTTCTACAAACTTGATTATGATATTAGGGGATACCTTGTAATAACTCACTTTATTCCTTAGGGATGTGATGTTCATTTTCATCTTCTCTATCTTTTCCTCCTCTACTCTATCCTTGTCAATGGTAGCATAAGAAATTGCTACCCGAATAGATAAGAGTTCACTAATATTGGCCCTTTTGGTATCTAAGAAAGGATCCTCCATAGTGCATATTATAGCACTATCTATGTCTATTTTTTTCGTCTTTTGGTTCCTCTTGATAATAGCTTTCCTCCTACGATTTTCAACAATGGATTCCATATCGGAAATTTCCTCCATATGGTCCAAAATTGGTTGATCCCCTCATGATATAATATTTTCAAGGCTACCATGGGTGTGAAATTGGTTTGGCTTGGGCTCTTTCCCTTTGTCAATTGGTGGAATCTCTTTCAACTTCTGAGCCTAATTATAAATCTCATGGGCCATAATTTCAATTATGTTATTCAACCCAAAGGCATCTTCCTCATCATTGTCATCTGCACCCTTATACTCTTTTTTCTCACTGGTTGATTCAACAACCTCTTTTCCATCCTCAATCAAGTCAATGACTTCCTTAGGTAAGGTTGTGGATTTCCCTTCTATTTGATCATATTGTTTTTTACTTATAGAACCCTATTCCTTTGCAATTGGTCCCTATTGTATATTCTCCTCTTCCTTCCTTCTTATCTCGCCATCAATTAGGTGCTCATGTTCTTCCTTTTTCCTTTTATTATCTTCTTCTTCTTTCTGAATTTTCTCTTCCTGCAATCACTTTTCAAGCTCTTTCTTCTCTCCCCAATGTTGCAAGTCCTTTTTCCTTTGTTCTACTTCAACATCATTTCGATTAGATTTTAATTCTTCTTGAGCTACCTCTACTTCTTATTTTTTTCTTAACTCTTCTTCTGCTTGTATGATCTGAAAATGATAAAGGCTTGTATTCTTGAAAATATTTGCAAGTTTTAATTCAAGTGTTCTTATGCAAAAGGATCAATTCGCAAACACAATTTTTTATAGAAATTACACATTCAAGATGCAGATAATAAGCAACAAATAATAGTGAACAGTAAACACATAACACAACAAATGATAAAGGAGTTCACCCCTCTCTTGGGCTACATCTCCTGGTCCAACTTCCAATGGATCTTTTATATTATTTTCTCAAAGTGATAAATATGTGATTTACAATACTCAAAATTCCAAATAGATGGCTCCAATGGCTTCAGAACGTCCAAAAACCCCTAGCTAGGCTTTTTCGGCACCTGATTTGGCCAAAAATTGAAGAAGATAAGCTTCCTGGAAGTTCCCCTTCAAACTTGTTGTCTCTAGATCACCAATTTGCACCTCTGTGTGTCCAACCTAGCTCACGTGCTCATTTTCATGCTAAAACCTAGCACCGGGCGCATAACCGAAAAACCACGCAAACTGTAGGATGGTTAGGGAACCTAGCCCCTAACCGCCAAACTGTTGGGCATATGGGTCATATGACCACGCATAAAAGGTTGGGACTAAACTCCAAATCATATGGTTAAGTGCTAAGTGTTGGCGCGTGGTTTTAAACCGTTGGAAATGTAAACTCCCGCGCAATAATCGTCGGTCAAATGCATTGTTAACATAACCGTGCGTGGTATGGTCATATGGTTACCCACATGTGATTGCGGGCTAACCGTTGTTCAAAACAAAACAAACTCCTACACATTTAACCATTGGCCATATGTATTAACAATACAACCGCATGCTTGACTTCATTTGAATTGCATGTGTGCGGTGGTGGTTACATGGTAATCCGCATGTGGCCGGGGGCTAGGGCTTAGCCCCAGCCTAGACCGTGCCCAACCATAACATGACTCAAATTCAAATAAAATCGAAACCATATAGTGGTAAGAACTACATGGGTGGCACGCTGGTTGGGTGGCCCTTCCCAAAGCTATACCCCTGCCCGGAGGTCGTGAGGTCAAGTCCTGTAAACTCCACAAATTTTAACCAATGCCCAGGTGACATGTGGTGGCTCTTGCTTGGGCCATGTGTCACCAATCCATTCGCCACCAAGATGCCACATGTCAGATGCTAATTTGTCCACATAACTGCCAACTGTTTTCCAACTCAACCTTGCCACATCAGCATACGACCCTGCCACATCATTGTACGACCTTGCCACGTCAGCAACCGTATGGACTGTACAGTCAACAATTTTTTTTGCCTGTTTTACAATTTTAATAGAACGTGATATGTCACTCATCTGACGTCAGTTTGAACCCATTCGAGTTGAGTTGGGTTCGTGACAATGAGGCCTACACACCCGTTCGATTTGAAGTGATTCTGAGCACTTTGAATTTTGAGCAAAATTTGATCCCCTGGATCACACCTCCCCA
>SNQJ01S0073997.1:43083-54497 GCA_010110895.2 Picea sitchensis | reverse complement strand
AGTTGTTAAGTGTGTTTAATTCTGGTTAAATGCATTTGTTTTTAAATCCATGTAATGAATGGTAAATCGAGAGGTTTGTGTGAACCTGGGTAGTGAAGGGTACACTACAAATTGGTATCAGAGCAATTGGTACACTACATGATATCCTTGCGCAACTGATCAGGCCTCTTAATCAACTTTCACATATGTTATTGCCACCTCTTTTCAATCAATGCAACCCTTAATCAACAACATATTTCTTCATTCTAGGCCAATAATATTGGCCTCTTATAAGTGTAATGTTTTTTTGGTAGCTTGTATGTCCAACATACAACACATTATGCATCTCTTTTATAAGTAAATTTCTCAATTCCTGAGAATTAGGAACATAAAATCTATTCGTATACAAGAGAATTCCATATCCCTCCAGCCTATAATATTTTAATTCCAATTCTATATTATCTTGTTGCACACACTCTTTAACTTGTAAATTGTGCTAGTCTAATGTTATAGCTTCCAAAATTCTACCTCTTAAATATAAATTGTACATACTAATGGTTGTAACATGCATTGCATGCACCCTCCTGTTGAGTGCATCAACCACTTTATTCCTTTTCCCTTTGATATGCTTAATGTCAAATTCATAGTCACTGAGAAATTCAAGCCATCTAGTTTTCCTAGATTTAGTGTTGGACTCTCAAACAAGTATTTCATACCACTATGGTCTATCCTCAACTTGAATTTTCTTCCTGTTAGATAATTCCTCCACATGTTTAGTTATGAACAATAGCTACAAGCTCCAAGTCATGGGTAACACAATTTATTTCATTCTCTTTGAGCTTCCTAGATTCATAGCATATAACATGCCCATTTTGGGTAAGGAATCCACCAAGTCCTTCTTTACATGCATATTTTCATACAATAAAATCCTCATTTGGTTCTTGAATAATTAAAATTGGTGCACTGGTTAACAATCTGTTCAAGTGTAGAAAATTCTATTCACACTTTGTAGTCCATTCAAATTTTAGTCCTTTACTTTGTAATGAAGTAATTCTATGTGAAATCTTGGAGAAACTATAAGGTACTAGATCTATTATAATAGCATGAAACAAAAATATTGTAGAGAATAATAGTGGAACGACACAATAGATGAAACCAAAACACCAAAATAATACCTTTATTGATAGGAAACAATGTTCACTTGTCTCTTCGAGGGGGAAACCTACAACAAAGCAACGCTCTATTACAATAATTCTCAAGAAAAAACTTCTCATACCCTCTACTCCTATTTATACTAAATCTATCTATCTAAAAGAACAATCTAGAGGAAGATCCTTCTAGAAGCGGAATCTTCTTTTAGGTCTTCTTACATTTGATTTATTCTTCCTTATTGCTAGGCCTTATTAATATTAGCCTTTATTACATGGAAATATTATTCTACCTACGTGAAGGGTTAGGGAGGTTAGGTCCCTAACATGCCCCCCCCCTTGAAGAAAAGTCTTGTCCTGAAGGATTAAGATGAGGAAATTGTTGGAGAATGGAGGCTGACTCCCAGGTGGCATCATATGGAGTTGTATATTTCCACTGGACTAACACTTCCTTGATGGTGGGCTGACCAAGATGATGCTCAAGCTAGTCCAATAATGGTTGTGGTTGAAACCAGATGCAACATTCTTCATCCAACTTATGGAGACTAATTTGAGTTTGGTAGTTAGTTCTAATCACCTTCTTTAAGAAGGAGACATGAAAATCAGGATAGAGCTTCAAATGACTGGTTAGAGCTAACTGGTAGGCCACCGATCCCACTCGCTTGAGCATGTTATAAGGACCATGCAATTTGGGAGAAAGTTTTTGACAATTTTCATCTTTGAGTGAATTCTTCTTATAAGGTTGCATTCAAAGAAACACCTGGTCCCCTTCAAAAAATTGACGTTCAGAATGACCTTGATCTGCTTGTTGCTTCATGTGATTCTGAGTCATGACCAAAAAAAGAACGTTTGACCTGTTCATAGGTTTTGGTAAACCATGAATTCCCAGTAGTGGGGGGAGAATGAATTTCAGAAAGCACCATGGATTTGAGTTGTGATTTCTTACATAAATACATATGAACTTTGTAGAAAATCTCTTCTTTGTGACAAAAGTACCCTGGAGAAGCTGAAGAATTGTGTTACAATTGGTGGATTATGCTAGAAATTTTGGGGTCTTGCATCCATTCCTGATGAACAACTTGGAGACAATCTGGTACAATGATTGAGAGGGAGAAAAGGGACCTGTCTTCTTCATACTTTCGAGAGAGAGCGTCCACAAATACATTTTCCTTTCCCTTCTTGTAAATGATCTCATAATCATATCCAAATAGATTTGTCACCGATTTTTGTTGCTCCGTTGATGAAATTCATTGTTCCAAAAAATACTTCAGACTGTGATGATCAATTTTTATTTAGAAGTGTTGTTCCAATAAATAAGGATGCCAAAGATCCACAACATGCAGAATAGATAAAATTTACTTTTCATAAATGGATTAGCCCAAATGTCTCTCTGAAATTTGTTTGCTAGTGAAGTCCAAAGGCCTACCATCTTGCATGAGGATAGCCCCAATTCCTTTCCCGAAAGCATCAAATTCCAATACAAAAGTCTTGGTGAAGTATGGAAGTAATAGGAAAGGTATCAAACACATAAAATCTTTCAATGCTTGGAAGGAGTGATCAACAACTGGACTCCAAGTGAAAGCATTATTTTTAAGGAGAGAAGTGAGAGGAGCTGAAATTTTTCCATAATTCCGAACAAACTTCCGGTAATAGCCCGTTAAACCCATAAAACCACACAAGCTCTTAATATTTTTAGGGTGAGTCCAATCCTGCATAGATTCAATTTTCTTAGGATCCACCCAGACACCATCCTTGCTGATAATATGACCCAAGTATTCCACTTATGAGGCTCCAAAGGCACATTTAGATTGTTTGAGGAAAAATTGGTGCTTAGAGAGTAGATGGAGAACTTGATTCAAATGGGAGAGATTGGATGTCCAATATTTACTATAGACGGGAATATCATCAAGGAAAACTAAGACAAAATGACATAGAAAAGGATAGAATACATTATTCATAATACTTTGGAAAGTGGAGGGAGCATTACACAAGCCAAAGGGAATTACCAAGAACTCATAGTGACCCTCATGAGTCCGAAATGCAGTCTTGGGAATGTCTTGTTCTTTCATATGGGTCTAGTGGTATCCAAAACATAGATCAATTTTGGTGAAGTAATGAGCACCACTCAATTCATCCAAGAGGCCATCAATGACATGAATGTGGAATTTTTCTTTGATTGTGAGTTTGTTGACGGCGCAAAAATTAGGATACATGAGACAAGTACCTTCTTTTTAGAGTACCATGACCACATGGGAAGAATAGGGGCTGGTACTAGGATGGATAACACCCGCTTCTAGAAATTCATGAACAATTTTCTCAATTTTATTCTTTTGGGAAAAGCGATGATGATAAGTGTGAACATTGGGAGGAAGATTGCTCGATATGAGAGGAATGGAATGATCATGGACAACACGAGGATGGGGAATCGGAGTGGTAAAAACAACTTGGTGGTGGGAGAGGATAGATTGAAGGTATGGATGCACAAATGGTGTCTCAACAACATGAATGCAGTGGAGTTGGGAAATAATGCCAGAATGACCCTTTTTGAGGAGCTTTTCCATGCGATGGGAACTGATGATCTCGGGGGAGCCTGTTGTGATTCCTTGGAAGTTATATTGTTGTACCTCATGTTGTAATTGTATGGTTAAGTCTTTAAAATCCATGAGAATGGGGCCAAGAGTGCGTAACCATTCGACACCAAGAACAATATCACAACCACCCATGTCTATAGAAAACATTTGGGATTTCAGATGATACTGGCCAATTTGGAGCCACACATTTTCACATTGTCCCCCACATTTCATGGAACCTCCATTGACAATCATGATTTGAAAATTATTGACGACACATATGTAAAAATTGACTTCTTGGGAAATACAATGATGAATAAAATTATGGGTGCTACCAGTATCCACAAGGATGATGACTTTCCTATATTTAATGTAACCAATTAATTTGAGGGTCTGGGGAGCAGAAAAGCCAGTAAGGGAATTAAGTGAAATCACCGGGTCAACTTATAGTGGATTAGAGGGTGGGGTCAGATCAGATGGTGGTGGTAACTCATCCATAGGTGAAACAATGGCCTATTCTTCAAACATATTGTTGGTTATTCTCTTCCACTTCTTGTCAGGATGACCTAGGTTCGGATCTAAACAGGTTTCAAACAAAACCCTAAAAAATATCGACCCTCCTGGTAAACCAGAAGGCAACATTGTGCACAAGGTTAAAACATAGTCTCACCCGAGATAGACTTTATGGGTGACTGCAATACTTAGGTATTTTCACTCTAGTAAAGAGTGGGGATCTGGGATTGTGTTCTTCCTTCCTCATGCATTATCCTTGTTATTTTATCAAGTACTTCCCTGATTTATTCATCTTTAAACCGATGTATGCATGTTGATATTTCTAGTTTAACCATTGATTCATAGGCTAATGATCAACATAAAGTAAACATTCACTAACAATTACACATAACACACAATTTTACCATGGTTCACCCCCTTCTAGGGCTACGTCCATAAAGATATGGCTCTATGCTCTTTTATTTATTCTAATGCAAAATCTTGTGTTGCGCGCATTACATCTTCTGTAATACAATCAAGATGATGGTAATAACCCTCTGTGAGGCATACTAGATCACACCAGGATCCACAACCTGTCACCTAACCCTCAACGACTAGTTTATTCGACTCTTCTACAAGACTTATTAATCCATAATCTGCAGAATCACAATAATCAATTCTCTTTTCCTCTAATAACACCACTCTCAAAATAATTCCCCCTCTCCTAGACCTCCTAGGTCCTTATTTATACTACTTTTTCACTTATAGTCGTTACAATATTTGTCAAAAACCCTAACCCTAACATGGTTAGGCTTTCCTGCCTACACGTTATGTTGCTTTTCCTCTTGGATGTTGCTTTTCCTTCTTTTTCTGCATGCTTCTTTCATGCCACCTGTTGCTTTCTCTCCAAAATTAGGTCTTCCTTTCCAAAGTTAGGTATTTCCCCAAAACAAATCCTTCTCTAAAAATAGGCATGCACCCAAAATTGAATTCCTTCTCAAAATAATATTGTGCCCAACATGCCCCCAACACTAACATGTGGCTTGTACTGAGCCACTTAGGTAGTGCGCTTTCCTTGTACAACCTCTGCCAAGTTGTGAAACTTTCCTTCTAATTATTCCCTTTTGGATCTTGCTTGCGCAAATTTCTCTATGATCTCCTCTATCATTTTCAATGTGATGTGTTCCTTCAAAGACTCTCCACTTTCGACATGATCTCGAGCCATCCTTGTCTTCTCCTCCTCCAGTTCTGAAATTATTTTTGTTTCTTTCTATTGAAGGGGTTCTAACTGGGCTTGTCTTTCCTACTTATTATTTTGTGTAATCTTTAATTCTGTCTGCAGGGTCTTCATCTCCTGCGTGCCCTTCAACCGCTCTATAATTCTCATGTCCTTTTTTCATTGCTTCAACTCTTGGATTACAGTTCTTATTTAATCCTCTTATTGGTCTAGTTTTTGGACGCTGTCATCTTCCTCCAACGTCATCCATAGTTGTGCGGTCCTGTCAAAAAGTCATGTGACCTTTTTGGCTTCTTTTTCCATTATTTCTACTTGCATAGATGCATGTTGTTCCCTTTCAGCTCTAAATTTGGGAGGAGTGGTTGGTGTTAAATTTTCTTTGATTTCCTTGATATCCTTATTATAGTATTCAATCATCTGTGCGATGATTTGAATGTGTTCTTTAGCATTGCTCACGACTTCCTGCATGTTGTCTAGAATTTTTGTGAATACTTCCTTAAGATTATTATCCAATTTATCTGCACATTGCTTCTCCTCCTGTGTTTCCAGTTAAACCTGCTCTATCACAATTTCTAGTGCATCCTTGCCATCTCTGGTGACTAGCAATTATGTCATATCTACTCTAGCTCGTGATTGCACTTCCTGTGTGATACTGAATTGTAGCTTGTACAATGCCTTTGTTGGTATTTTATCCAATACCAACTGTACCTGCGCTAGGTCTTTAAGTGGATTTTGTGCTATGGATTCATCAACCTACAACATCCTTGTTGTTATATAGAAGCTAGGACTTTCTTACGCTATGAGTTGGATTGTGTCTTCCTCATTCTGCACTTTTTTTTCCCTTGCTTCTATCGGTTGGGGGATCGGTTAATCTCCCCTCTCTTGTAGTTGGGATGCTTGTATCCATTCCAAGACCTGCTTGATGTCGACCAAATAGTTCCTTATCCTTCCTCTTTGGTTCTTGACCTCTTCATACTCTTCCATTGTGTGTTCGTTCACCCTTTCTGCGACTAGATCAACATCATCCTTGGTAATTATTTATTCTGGGTTTTATTTGTGGGCCTTGGCCTTCTTGCATGGCCTACCTGTATGTATAATCGACCGTTTGGGTGGCTCAATATCTTCTGGAGTATTTTCTGATGGGGTTTCTTGTGTCATGGTGTCCCCCCTTCTTTGTTATCCCTACGCCGGGGCATTGTCCTTCTTTCCTATCTGCTCATCCTTCTTTGGGGAAATTCCCTTCTTCTGTTGTGTTGTCTTTGGATCAGGATTTGTCTACTTTGTTGGTTTCATGGTCGCGACGTGTACCCCTGCAGATGTCTTGGATGACCCTAATTTCACTTATTTCCCTTTGGACATGTCCTTGGTGGTGACTGGGATCTTCCAGTAATCCTGCCAGTCTATCATTTCCCATTCAACTTCCTCTATGTTGATGCAAAATCAAAGTTGTAGCCATTCTTTATCTGGACCCCTACACACTTGGATCCACATGTTGTGTCGCGTAGTGTTGGCCCTTGACCAAGTTTTGAGGATCTTTGGTCATGTTTGACCTATTTTGGGACTTCGATAGGCTGTCGAAGGTGGAGCGCAAGACGAAGTGGAGATCACGGAATCTCAACCCCTTTTTAGGGATTTTTGGTTTTTGGGCTTTTATAATGGGTATCAGAATATAGGCCCATGGGTTTACCAATGCTTAGGCCTATTTTTTAATGTATAAATAGAAGGCTAAGCAATGTAGGAAGTAGTTCGATCTATGTGATCGAAGGTGATACAAGTGTGCCATGCTAAGTGCTAGGACACGAGAGTTATGTGTGTAATGTTGTGCTAAGTGAAATTAATAGTTGTAAGTGCTTTGTGCATATTGTGTGAGACTTGCAAGGCTGAGTGCAAGTGATTGCAATAGTTTGTATGCAAGATTTGTGCTATAACTCGAGGAAGGAGGATCTAGCAAGGTGCACAGATCTCCTGTCCTCTGCAGAGTTGATTTAGTGGCTCTGTGCATGTAGAATATTGAGAGAAGCTAATAAAGAAGACAAAGATGTGGTGGATTTAGCTCCAGGCTGGGGGTGAGCCACGTATATCTTGTGTTGTGAATGCTTTGTGATTTATGGTTTCTCTCTTGTTTATATGCTTGAATGCTTAGTGTGTTGTTAGATGATACATGAATATAATATGGTATCTTAGTGTTGAATACTGTGAATGAATATATATGACCTATGTGAATATGCTTAGTGCTTGAATCTGCTAGATGCTAGATCTGGTTGAATACTGCAATGCTCTATAAGTAGGGTTTTATCTACGAAGTAGATACTGGTTAAACATTGATGAACTATATTGCTAAGTGCTTTGTCAAGGTGTTACAATCACAGATATGTGTCCCAGCTAAGGTTGCAGACACCAGAGTCCTGCAACCACCCTTGCCTCTACCTCGGGTGAGACTGCATTTGCTTCGCAGGTGTTGCCAAAAGGGTTGGTAGTTAGGGTTTTGTTGGTGCGCTCTTGAGTGTTGAACCCTGAGTCTGCCCCTATGTCAACAAATGGTTCCATTGTTGGGACCTGAAATTGTGATTGCTGGGAACTGAGGAAGAAGAAGCCCTATGCAAAGATCCGACCTGAAACTGTGGAAGCTCTGTGCATAGATATGTTGGCCTAGTGCACAATATTCTACTTAATCTGTGAAGCTTTGTGCTAAGAAGAGAAGACAGATCAGAAGAAAAGAGGTAAGATATGAAAGTTTTGTTCTCTGATAAAGGTAACAATAGTGAAAAGTTTTAGATCTGGAAGCTTTGTGCTCCACTGAAAGTAAGATTAGTGGAAATTTTTGTTTCAAAAGTATGGATCTAGGTATGTTTGATAAATTTTGTCCTAGCCTAAAAACTAGGGCACAACTTGATGAAAGAAGATTTGATATAAGTAGATCTGATAAGAATAGTGAAAGATATGTTATTCCTATGCATAGAAAGAATGTTTGGACTAACAAATGGATGTAGGACCCTAGAAAGAATTTTTTGCAGGTTAACTACCATGATCCTAGTGCGCAGTACAGGAAAGGTTGGGGACCATTTAAGAGAAAGAGAGGATTGACTCTTTGTTATAGTTGCAGAAGACTGAGACATCTTGCTAAGGAATGCCTTGGTAGAAGATCCAATTGTCTTTGTTGTAAAGCTATGGATCAAAAAGTTTTAGATTTCCCTACAATGATTGCTAAGATTGAAAGAATGAATATGAGACAAGAAGACCATGCGAAAGGTCAAGTAACTGAGACCATGATAGAACCCCAGAGAGAATAAGAGACTATACTATTGCAGATGAAGGAAACCTTGAATGATCACCGAAATATTAACTTATCAGAGATCTTCAAAGAAAAAGAATGCATAGAAGCAAGAATAGGAGAATTCGAGATTGACTGTGTTCTGGATGAATAAACATAGGTGAATATCATGACAGAAAGAACTTGGGAAACTTTAGGAAAGCCTGTTTTGATTCCTTCATTGGGAGGAATATTATTATTTAAAGGAAAGTTGATAACCCTATGAGGAAGACTCACCCAAACATCTATGAGTGCTCATGGAACTTTGATAGATGAAGAATTTGAGGTTGTTAAATTTATTGAGAACAATGCCCAATTTTCTATATTAATAGGAAAACCTTGGATTGAAAGGGATCAAGATAGAATAAAAGAAGAGGAAGCCTTAGATCAAAAGAAGCAATAATTAAAATATTTCATGACTAGGAGGATCACACACTTGATTGAAGAACAATAGAATAGATCGAAGCTATTTAGAACCAGAAACTTGGATGTCAGAGTTGGAAGAACACAAGAAGACTCACAGAAAACTGAAGCACCTATCCTAGATAGAGAATATGTATTGCCCTTCAATCCTAGGAAAGAATCTCAACAGCGCGAAGTTACTATGCCAAAAGAATACAAGAATCAGAATGGAAAGAGGAACTCTAAAACGAAGCTCACTGGAAAGAAGGCTAGAAAATTAAGTAAGAAGAGAGCTAAGATAAAAAAGTTACAGAAGGTTCCAGAGGGAGCTTCACAAAAGGAAACTTGCAAAACTGGAACTTCTCTGGGATATCAGAACAATGCCACATGGTACTTAGCCATGACGAAGCAATATAGTCATTGGAAACAATATAACTATTAGATTGATGCCCTGAATGGTTAGAACAACATTTATGATCAGAAAGCTTGCCACCAGACCGTTGGGACCGTGTCGTAATGGACATAACTAAATTAATGAAGGCTTCTCACCCATTGGATAGATCCATTACCTAGTTGTCTACTTATTCCGTCGAGCATTGCATCGAGAACACTTTTTCTAACCGTGATTATCTGAGCCCATAGATTAGTTGATTTCACACAATGATCATTGAGCTATCACCATTCATCCTGTTTCATTGAGTAGTTTCTCTTCAACCTGAGATATTCAACCACGAGTGTGTATGTCCGAAGAACTTAGCATAGTCGAAGAGTCTGTGCAGGAGGTACTCATTGACCTCATGACTGAAAGAGTAATTTCTAGAAGGGTAATGTTTTTGGGTGTATTGTTGGAAATGTTTAACAGGTAGCATATGCTTGTCATTGATGGCAAGTTCAGCAATGAAGATGACATGAGCACAGGAAGAATGTCATAGATGGGCACTAGAAGTATTTTGGGAAGAAGCTGCAGAGAAACCTCGATAAGATCATAAGAGATAGTGCAGAGGATGTTTGGTATGTTTTACAGGTAGCGTATGCTTGTCATTGATGGGAAGTACAGTAGTGATGATGGCTTGAGTACAACAGCGATGATCAACAGTGCAGAGTCGAATTCAGTGTGTAGGTCTGCACCAGGAATGAGGTTAACTCATGGCTAAAGCTCAAGGGAGATAGCGTACTTAGGATCATAGGTGGATCAAAGGTTGAGGCCTTTGACACTTAGAAATTATTCCAAGTAAGGAGGATGTGTAAGATTGGAGGAGAAGCGTCAGTGATCGTTGGATCCCATCCCGAATTCCCAATGACCGTCAAATCTCAATATAGACAAGAGGAGCGCGCAGATATGGAGGATAGATCTCGGGTGTTAGATCCAAGCGTAGGGTCCGACCACCGTTGGATCGAGGAGAACCTGCACGTTGTTTAAAGTGCAAGGAGTAGAGGGCTCAACAAATCCTGAAAGAAGGAGGACTGTCCATCTTTAGGCAAGACACGTGGGGATAGATCGTAAGTTCGCTGACTGGAGAGTCAAAGGAACAGGGTTCCTTAACTTCTCGAAATCGCGATGTAATCTGAGTCGTCAGATTAAGGTTGAATCTGGACCGTTGATTCCAGTCCTTGTCAGATTTTCGGGGATCAAGAGTTGGACATGTCAAAGATTATTGACATCAGGAATCCCGATATCGCGATATGTGAAATCGCGATGTAATCTGAGCTGTCAGATTAAGGTTGAATCTGGACCGTTGATTCCAGTCCATGTTGGGGTTTTGAGGATCGAGTGTTGGAGATGTCAAAGAATATTGACATCAAGAATCTTGATATCGTGATATGCGAAATCGCGACGTAATTGCAACCATTATATCAAGATGTGATCTACACCGTTGATACGACTCCATTACGAAGTTTCATGGATCGGGACTTTGAAGTGACAAAAACACAGAATGACAAAAGTGTCGAAATCGCGATGTGTGAAATCCCGACTGAATCTAAACTGTCAGATCAAGATGTGATATGGACCATCGACCCGACTCATGTCAGCATAACACGTCAACTAGGAACACGTGGCACAACCAGGTAATGACAAGTGTCAAACTGATTCAACATTTCAAGCACATGTAAGTCACGAATCAGAGTGACACGTGGCAGTATTCAACACTTGTCATTCCATGTGTGATGTTAGAAGATTTACACCACTTGGGAGATGGACAGATGTCGAAGGATGAGGAGGGGCTAAAGGGAACGATCCTTGTCGCACAGTCAGGTGGAGAATGATACAAAAGGTG
>SNQJ01S0073997.1:16481-42034 GCA_010110895.2 Picea sitchensis | reverse complement strand
TATTGTGATCATCATTCAATGTTTCTGCAAAGAGTTTAAAAGAAGCATAAATGTTTAAGCACGGTAACAACTGATTCACCCCCCCCTCTCAGTTGTCCAACATGTACAAGCGTCATCGATGAGAGGAGTGCAAGCCTCTCTGTCGACTGCTCGTGGATCCAAGCCATCCCTAGTCATCACAGAAAAGAGAACCAAGCAACAAGATGACCTAGAAAATGCGAAGCTAATCCCAACCATATTACCTGACTACATCCCACCCTTGGCTAGCATGGTGAGTCGTGATAGCATGCTGAGAGATTTTGAGTACACCATGGTTACTGCATACCTCCCGAAAGGGATACGCACGGTTCGAGCGCTACAGGACAAGATTGTAATGTTGAAGTTCAACGACTTCAACCTAGGAGATCGAAAGAACCATAGTATGCTCGCCCCGTATAAATACTTGACCAAGATGAAGGGGAAGAACTCGAAAATAATCCCCCAGTTGTGGATGATGAACCTCGCGCAGTCCACCCTGTTGAATGTAATGAAAATCCCACACTTTGGAAGGCACCAGGAAGTTAACGCATGTGTCAAGCTCCTACTTTCATGTTACCATGGAGTCTACTTATGGATAGACCACCGTATCACAGTCAATATGACGTTGATCCATAGGATCACTGGATTGAGTATGCAAGGACCTGACCCACATGAATTATATCTAGGGAAGGCCACAGATTGTGCCCTAGCACATAATATCAAGGATACCTATGATGATGTTGAGAAGGGGACACAAGGCTATAAGGTAGCTTCCATACAGATTGGCATAGTTCTCCTAGCATGCCAATAAATTGTAGGAAATCTTGCGAGGAAGAATAGACCCACGCAGGTCACAGGATTTTTTGTTGACCTCGAGGGAAAATGCGTGGAAGGACTACATGTGAACTGGGTGAAATACCTAGTTAAGCAGTTGGATATTAGACTACTGCGAGGCACAGGATCAGGGCTATGAGTTCCACTTTAGCTGGCTCCTGATCCTCATCATGTTTACTGCTTGGGATATGCCAAAAGGTGCGACCTTCCTGGACATCGAGCCTTTTGAGCCGCTCACTGCGAAGTTCACCATGCTTTGGTACTCGAGCGATATGGGAAAATAGTGGCAGTCGAACACAGTTTTTCATACATATTATCTCCAACTGAAGAGGGCTATCGAAGGTGAACCTCACATGATGCCAAACATTGTACAATGGTTGCGACCCCTCATGAAGTTCCACACAGATCGACACTTCATCTATATTACTGCGCGAGTAGACGAACATAAGGAGGAGCTTCGGTCGAACTACAAGTTCACGGAAGAAGACCTCAAGGAGATAACTAAGGAATGGTCAGCAGACCTCCTTATCCATGCCGACCTTGTAGATATGTCTGACCCTGAACTTGACAACGTTGAGGCTTCTCACAAAGAGCATGATACACCCAAAACTAGCATAAGGAAGAAGACTGAAGAATTCCAAGACTTAAGCAGCGCATTAGAAAAGATTTCCTCCATATCACCTGGTCGAGGGCATGATGACGAAGTAGAAGAGATAAATGGAAAAAAAAAATGAGTAGAAGCAAGGTGAAGTAACACTGCCTAGAGATGAGACTAATCCTCTGAAGAAGAGGAAGGTTTCTCCCCTGAAACCATATTCCCAGAATAAATCAAGAGCCACCTTGACTAAGATGCAAACTGTGCTCACTGTCAATGATATTGACTTCATCATCGCAGTTGTGAATGATGCCTCATAGGAAATATTGCAGAAACAAGAAGCCAAGAAGGAGGAGATGTACGAAAGAATCGAGGTTGAACTCTGAGGGGTACAACAGACCCTTCAGTATAGTTGCGTAGTGTCCACTATGCGTCTACTGTCGAGAGAACCAGAGTTGGGAGATGAGCCAACCCAACTCCACTGACTAGCTAATGCGACCAAAGATCACCTTTGTCGCACATATGAAGAACCAAAACAAGACACCTAGGCCTTGAAGCAAGTGCAAGAAGTACTTGTAGAACAACATCAACTTGTGGAGCAGGAGAAGGTTTCTCTCCAAACAAAGATCGAAGAGGAGAAATCACAGATTTAGTAGGAAAAGGAACAGTAGCTCACAGAGAAACTTGAAGTGAAAGAAGCAGGCAACATAGCACTTCTCTCTATGACAGGATTAGAGCCAAAGGTAGAAGATCGATTCGAGCATCAAGTAGAGAAGATCACAGAAGCTATCCAGTANACAACAAATAATAGAAGACTTAGAACTCCGCACAGTACCCAACACCCTGAAGGATGTGAGGGATCAAAGAGAAGCTGCTACCCGAAGCACAGTTGAAAGAATCAAGGGACTCACCTTGGAATGTAAACAACTAAGTGATCATAGTGCCCAGACTTACAAGCGACTCACTAAGAATATAGAATTGAAGACACTAGAGTCACAACTCCAAGAGGCGAAGTATCAAGAAGAAATAATACAAGCCCAGTTGAAGCCCCTGTCAGTCGTTGAAAGGATGAAGTGATCCCAAAAGCAACTCACTGCTCGACAACAGGTCCACAATATTTAGAGCAGAGTCATGGAAGTCACTCAAAGGCTCCAACCTATATAGGATGAGGCTTTCCAACTATATAGGAAGTCACTCAAAGGCTTTCCAACTATTCACTGGAGCAAGTCGTCACTACAGCCGAACAACGTTTGGAAGGACCTGTCAGTGAAGCAATCATGCAATAGTTCACTGAACAGGAGGTCATGGCACAACAATAGGTTGAAGCAGCTCAAGCCAAGATCGAGGATTTTGAAGCAGATTTACCCAGAGCAGAGTGACTCAGGATGAGTCACAGGTGAGCGTTGCGGGCATGTTGGCCCTTGACCAAGTTTTGAGGATCCTTGGTCATGTTTGACCTATTTTTGGGACTTCAACATGCTATCGAAGGAGAAGCGCAAGACGAAGCGGAGATCACCAAATATCGGCCCATTTTTAGTGCTTTTTGGGTTTTGGGCTTATTAACGGGTATGGGAATGTCATCCCATGGGTTTACCCATGCTTAGGAATATTTTGTAATGTTTAAATAGAAGGATAAGCAATGTAGGAAGTAGTTCGATCTATGTGATCGAAGGTGATACAAGTGTGCCATGCTAAGTGCTAGGACATGAGAGCTATGTGTGTGATGTTGTGTTAAGTGCAAGTAACAATTGTAAGTGCTTTGTGCATATTGTGTGAGACTTGCAAGGCTGAGTGAAAGTGACTGTAAGAGATTGTATGCAAGCTTTGTGCTATAACTCAAGGAAGGAGGATCTAGAGAGGTGAAAATATATCATGTCCTCTGCAGAGTTGATTTTGTGGCTCTGTGCATGTAGCAGATTGAGAGAAGCTAATAAAGAAGACACAAAGTTGGTGGACGTAGCCCCAGGGTGGGGGTGAACCACATATATCCTGTGTTGTGAATGCTTTGTGCTTTATGTTTGCTCTCTTGTTTATCTGCTTGAATGCTTAGTTTGTTGTTAGATGATAGATGAATCTAATATGGTATCTTAGTGCTTAATACTGTGAATGAATATATATGACCAATGTGAATATGCTTAGTGCTTGAATTTGTTGGATGCTAGATCTGGTTGAATACTGTGATGCTCTATAAGTAGGGTTTTATCTGCGAAGTAGCTACTGGTTAAACATTGAAGAACTATATTGCTAAGTTCTTTGTCAAGGTGTTACAATCACATATCTTTGTCCCAACTAAGGTTTCAGACACTAGAGTCCTGCAACCAACCCTTCCTCTACCTTGGGTGATACTTCATCTTCTTCGTAGTTGTTTCCGAAAGGGCTGGTAGTTAGGGTTTTTTCAATTCACTCTTGAGCATTGAACCTTGGGTCTGCCCCTATGCCAACACATAGCCTTAAAGTTGGCTATCCCCTAGTACTGCATGACCACTTTAGGAGTTATTCTCCATGTGTTGGCTATATTCTCTTGTATGTTGCTGAGATACTGAGAAAAAGTGTTGGCATTACCACTTCTCCACTTGGAATCAGAAGTGATTCCCAATGATGTGTACCATGCTGCTTGACATCATCCTAATCTATCGAAAAAATATGAGTAGGTAGGATATTTCCATCCAATTAACGCTATCAGTATAATGAGCCAAGAGTAGTGGAACTTGGTTCCCAAGTCTTGTGCATCCTTGCAGTCATCTAGGAACATATTAAGTAAGTATGGGGCCCAACTGAGCATGCTGTCGTTTGCACACTGTATTGTTGCTTTGACAACTCTTGCAGGAACCTCCTCCTTGCGACATTTTCGAAGGAGTTTGCATTCCATTAGTTTCATTTCCATCCAGGTGGCTGCGTCACTAATACTTTTTATGATAATTCTACATGAGCCCCTTTATTTCTCATATTTTTTCTTCATTTGTTCTGTGAGGGCCTTTTCCTTGGTTTTATCATCCATGTACTACGTGGGCTTCTCACCATTTGATGGTAGTCCTGTGATGAATGAAATTAATTCCACATCAATGGAAATTGGTTCGTCCAACCAAAAACAATTTCCATGAAGGACCGCCAGTAACTGATTGACGCATTTTTTAACATCTTTCCCCCTACCGATGTGGGGAATGTCTAAGAGATTAAGAATCCATGTGTTTACTAAGCTTTCTACTCACTAATTTGGTTACAACATTGGATCTCCTAACGACCCTATGCCCACACTCTCCATATACACTTGTTGTGCAAATTTTGAGAATTTGTTGGTGTCAGACACATTGTGGTATGCATACCATAACCTTTCGATGCAACCTAATAAAATTGGAGAGGCTTGCACCCCATATGGAATGCATGGAAAAATGATCGAGGCATCAGACTGTTTGCACGAGGAATTAACAATGGGTTGTTTCCCCTTTCTCTATGATGGCATGCTAGATGTCCCAGCCTTAGGTTCTCTTTATTCCCAAACTGAATCTGGTTGCCCCGTGATATCTTTGAGCTGCACTTCCTCCTGTTGCATGGACCCCACCATAGGTTGTGGCCTTGGCCCATCAGATTTTGTCCTTTCACTGTCAACACCATTTGTTTTGTGGGTTGCTTCAACCCTAGAAGGTTTTTGTGGGTTGCTTGTTTCTAATGGGTCATGGCCCCGTGCACTATCGTGTGAATCAATATCCATCCTGACCATTGTCAGGGCCTTCCCTTCTTCCTCTAGAGGTGTGGAACTCACTAGTTCGATCTGTGTTGAAGGAATTGCGTCGACATCGATGATTCCCTCTATATTTGTAAACACATGTTCTGTCTCTGTGGTTTCCTGTGGTGACCTGTGGATACTGTGTGTTTTTTTTCCTATTTGGCTAGGTGCGTTGAACTTTGGAGGTTCCATCATGGGTAATTCTTCCTTCTCTGGTTGAACTTGGACTGCTCCGATCTATGAACTCACCTATTCACCTCTTGTCTTCATGTTCTTTAGCTTTGCCGATTTGTAAATTCACAATATGACTCGTTTGGCCCGTGTTTTAGTTATATACGGGGTGTCATAAATGCCCTGAATCTTATCGGAGATGCTTATTTGATGGTTAGAAATGTGTTAAAGCTTGTTGAGTAAACTTCATTAAGTTTCATAAATTCTCAATTCATGCCTTTTTACCCCAACGACAATTTTTTTCTTTCTGTGTGTTGGCATGTTTTCCGATGCACTGTAACTTTTCGGTGCGTCGTATGTTTCTGCTGTGACTTTTCCCTTGGTGCATTGTGTTTGCTTACTGTCATCCATATGCTTCACGTGGTCACTTTTTTTTTGTCACGTTGATTCCACTATCTGTTGTGCATGATATTTATCGGTATTTTTTGTTTTCTTTCTTTTTCTTCTTTTTCTACTTTTGTCTTCCTTTTTATGAGTTTTATTTCCTAATATATACTATAGTACACTATATACATGACTTTCTTACTGCCCTATAATTTTTAAGAATCAGTAGGTCGACTGTCCCTATATAGTTTCAGTCGACTACCATTGATCATTCCTTTTAGTTATGTTCCTCCAAAGTATTTTAGCTGTATAGATCCCCCATCTGTGACAGTATTTTCTTCATATGGACCTATCCAATGCATTATAAACTTACCAGGGTGTTGCAAATTTTTTTTGTCATAGAGCAGAACTAGGTCTCCTTCCTTAAAACGTTTTTTTTAATATTTCTATCAAGTCAGGATTTGTCTCTTTCTTTATGTACTTCCTGGTGAAATCCTTCCAGAATCCTATCCTCTTCCATTTCCATTAGTTGATTTAACCTCTCCTGTACTGTGCCTCTTTCTGTCATGTTAGTAATTGTTGCTACGCATAGACTGGGTACCATAAATTCTAATGGCACCACTACTTCCTGCCCATACGCTAATCTAAATGGTGTATGTCATGTCAACTTCTTGCATGTGGTCCTGTATGCCCATGTTGGTTTTTCCCTTTGTTTATCTACTCTTATTGTTCTTGATTCTCATTGACCATTATAGATTGACCCTGGTTTAGAACTAAGAAGATTCCCAACAAAATCCCTTAGAGACTATCGGCCCCTCTGGTAACCCAGAAAGAAATGCAGTACAGAGAGTGCACTGCAAAGTCTCACCCGAGATAGCTCTATGGGTGGCTGCAATAATCAGGTGTGTGCAACCTTAGACTCAGTGAGATCTATGTTTTTGCACCTTAACCTTTATTCAGTCCATTTAACATCTAGTTAGAACATTCATTCTATGCATGCATGCAACCTACAAGATCTTCTTAGTTACTTCATTCATTCATCATTCATCAACTAATCAGACACAAAGACACATTCTTTCAGTCACATAACATGGTGTTACCATGGTTCACCCCCTCCTGGGCTACGTCCACAAAGATATGGCTCTCAAGACTTTATTATAGTTTGGAATTATCCCATCCCGTGCGTGGTTAGAATATTAATTCTTCCTCTCATCCCCAAGGCTCCTCGATTCCTACGAGGCTGACTAGATCGCACCAGGATCCTCAATCTAGGATCTAACCCTTGGGATCGAGTCTCTCATTCATTCTCTATCTCACCAGCTTAATGAATCGTACAATCCTTACAATTCTCTTCCTCTTTGTCCCTCTGGTTCTCTCCTCTCTTCCCCTTTTTCTCTTATTTTCTTCCTCTAAGTACTACTTATTTATATATTCATTTGACCAACCATTACAATGCATTACAAAAACCCTAACCCTAATGTCGTTAGGTCTTCCATGCATGCGTGCATGCTGCTTTTCCTTCCAGCTGTCATTTTCCTCTTGCATGCTTCTCCTCCAAAAATATCCTTTCTTTCTGATTCATTTTGCATCCAACATGCCCCCAACACTGACATGTGGCTCATCCCGATCCACCTAAGCCTTGTGAAATTCATCGATATCTCCTACGATCACCTAGAACTTCACCGTGAGCTCATTTTCTTGCATTTGGGCCTACATGATCTTCTCCTTGAGTGTGTCCAATACTTTCACTGCAATCTCCTCGTTGATCATCCTTGTGCACTCTGCCTGAGTTTGTGCCATGTTATTCTTTGCATATTACACCTATGCAATGACCTTTTCTTCCTGCTCGTGGAGTGTTTCCATTTGAGCTTGGCACTCATTTTTCTATGTCTACATAGCTATGAGTTATGTCTGCATTTTCTTCATATCCTGCGCTCCTTTGATGCACTCTGTGATCGACATTGTCTTCTCCCTTTGTTTGAGGTCCCGGATAGCTTCACTTATCCTTTCTTCTTCCTGGTCCCACTGTTGGACCTATTTATCCTCTTCCAGCTTCATTCAAAGTTGTGATGCCATGTCGAACAAGTCAACCACTGCATGGACTTGTCGCACTATCTCCTTTATCTGCGTTGTTTCCTCCTACTTCCTCTGCTCCTTCACTTTTGGTGGAGTGGTAGGTATTAGCTACTCCCAATGGTGCTCGATCTCCTATCTGTATTGATCGATTATTTGCACAATCTAATCAATCTTCTGTGCCACCATGAGTTCTGTCGTTTGTGCACTCTTTGGGATTTTCTCCTAGGATATGATTATTTCCTACTCCATCCTATCCGCGTTGTATTTTTCATCTTTGGTATCGAGCTTAGCCTACTTGAGTACCAATTCCAACACGTACCGATTGTCCTTTGTCTGCTGCAATTCTGTTGCGTCTATGCATGCACATGATTGTACCTCCTGCGCGACGTTGACTTGTATTTTATACAAGGCCTTGGTTGGTATCCATTTCAATACCAACTGTATTTGGTCCAAGTCCTTCAGGGGTGTCTTCCCCACAATTTCATCCATTCGCAACATGTTGGGTGTGATGTGAAATGTTGAGCTCGATTGTGTTGTTGTTTCGATCCTATCCTGCTCACTTGATCTAGCCTCACCTCCTATCTATGATGCTGATGGGACTGTTCCTATTCTGCTACTGACCCCTTGTGCTTCTCTAAGCTACCGCATATATTCCAACTCCTCCTCAATTTTATCCCTTTGGCATTGAGAATTGTCAAAATCCTCTATCGTGCAATCCTGGACCATTTGGGCCACCATGTCCGTATCATCCTTCGTGATCGTGTATTTTGGGGGTGTTCTGTGCACCTTAGATTTCTTGTGCACACCCCTTGTTTGGATAAATAGCCTCTTAGTATGGACTTGCTCCTACTGAGTAACACTTGATGTGGGTCTCCATGCTATCTTAGTTTGTTTCTCCTGTACCTGTGGCGCCTGTGTGTTGTTCTTCTTCCCTGCCTGGGTGCCTTTCTTAGACACCCCCCCTTTTTTCTGTTGCACCTTGTTCTGACCTGTCCTTGGCTTCTTAAAAATTGTTATCTCTTTGATAGGTGTCAGTCCCTGTCCTACCCCTTCCTCCATTCCTGCGGGAATTTCTTGATTCAGGACTGGAATCCTCCAGTCATCATCCCAATATGTGATGGCCATCTCTATGTCCGCCTCCTTGATGTAGTAGCATAGTTGTAGCCAATGATTGTCAGAATCCTTTTGTGTCTGGATCCACATTGTGTACCTTGTCGCTTTGAAGTTGGATATGCCTTGATACTGTGCAACCATTTCTATTGTGATCTGCCAAGTATGGGCGATGTTCTCGTGTAGGTCGTTATAATATCCTTCAAATATGTTTGTGTTCTCCTTTATGTTCTTAGGGTCTGAAGCGCACCCCATCAATAGGTATCGTGCTGCGTGGAAAGGATTGGGTCTTGTGGAAAAGAATGAATACTTAGGCTCCTTCCATTTGATCAAGGCAACCAGGATGAGTAGCCATGAATAGTGAAATTCTATCCCTAGGTCCTGCACGTCCTTGTAGTCTTCCAGGAACAAATTCAAAAAATATGGGGCCCAGCTGAGTTTTGTTCCCTCTGCACATGGTGTTGTAGTTGCAACAACCCTGACAGGGAGTTCCTCCTTGTGGCATTTCCTGAGTAATTTTCATGCCATAACTTTTGTGTCCATTCTTGTTGTTGCATCACTAATATGCTTGATTATGAGTCTGTGCGACCCCCTTTCGGTACCATACTTATTCTTCATTTCCTCAGCCAATGATTTATCCTTCGTCTTTTCCTCAAGGAAATGTGTGGGGTCCTCCCCTCATGATGGCATCCCTATGATGTATGCAATCATCTCTATGTCTATTGAGATGATATGTTCCAGCCACAGGTATCCTCCATGGGTGATTTCCATCAACTTCTTGACGTAGTTGTTTGCGTATTGGACCCTCCCAAAGTGAGGGATCTCCAACAGGCCTAGAATCTCATTTTTGGCCAGTCTGACTTCCCACTGTACTGGTTTGTTAATTGGTTCACCAAAGGGTCCTATACCCACAGTCTGTAGGTAAAGTTTCTTGGCGAACTCTGGGAACTTGTTCGTGTTCGTCACGTCATGGTCTAAGTAACTCAATTTCTCCATGTGGGCTAACATATTCCCTCCTATATGTACCCCTTATAGAATGCATGGAAAGAAAATGGATGTAGCGTTCTGCCTGCGTGGTGACCTTGGTACTGGTTGTTTTCCCTTTTGATGTGGTGGCTAACTTGAGGTTCCAGCCTCCATTGTTCTCTCTTATTCATACTCATCTGGTCAGCTGGTGACATCTTCCATTGTGCCCTCCTGTGGTTGTGTTGGCGTGGTTGTGTGTGACCTTTCTAGTGTGGTCGTTTCTTCCTGGTTCAGGACCATCCCATTAACTCTTGGGACTTCTTCATGGTTTCCCAGGTGTGAATGATTACTTGAATCCTTAGCCTATTATTCCTGTCCCCTTTCTGGTACATCCATGTCCATACCCACTGGTGTTGTCTTCTATATTTCATCCACAATAGGTGTTGAGCTTCTCGGTTTCCTATCGGGAGATGGGATTTCGTCCACATTGACAACTTATGGAGGCTGAAGTGGTTGTTGTTTGCTTCCTTATGCTTGCGATGGGGATCTGGCATTGCTTCAGGGTTGTCTGTCGACCTAGTTCTATTCTCCCTATTTGGGTGGTGCCATGGTGTTAAGGTTGTTATCCATAAAATGTAGTGGCCTCTGTAACCTCTGCAAACTTCACTCTCGACTCTGTATACTCTATTTCTCTCTGTTTTTCTTAATTCATCAATAACCTCCCCAATCATGTGTACTATGTTATATAGGAATCGTGTGAAGCTTCTAGGATATGTTACCCAATTTTTTTTTCAATTGAACAGACACTTCCTGCGTACTTGCTATTGAATTCCCTTGTCATCACCAGTTGGCATGATTAATGTGGTGTCCCATCAGTCCTTTTTGTTATTTAAGTTTGAGAGTCATTGTCTGTTGGCAATTATTTGTCGTATTTGTATTTCCCGATGTTTCCTGCTTTGTAGTGACCATTGGTCCTTTCTCCTTCATTCCAGCGTTTTCGAGTGCGCATGCTCATTCTCGTTTCGGTGCAATACGCCTATGTGGCTCTCTTTTGATGTATGGTGTGGTAACCCTTCTGTGTTTTTTTTTTAAGTGTTAGGAGGTCAATTGTCCCTATACAACTTTAGTCAACTCCCATTGATCATCCCTATGAGTTTTGTTCCTCCTAAATGCTTCAACTTTATAGCTCCCCCATCGATGACAGTATTTACTTCATATGGTCCTAACCAATGCATTCTGATTTTTCCTGGATGCTAAAGGGATTTGATGTCATAAACCAAGACTAAGTCTCCTTCTTTAAAAATCTTTTGCTTGATATGTCTGTCATGCCAAGCTTTGTCCCTTGCTTTCTAGACTTCTTGGTGGAACCCTACTAGAATCCTATCTTCCTCCATGATCATCAATTGATTTACCCTTTCATGTACTGCACCTCACTCTATCATGTTTGTAATTGTTGTTATGCGCAAACTAGGGACAAGAAATTATAATGGCACCACTGCTTCTTGTCCATACACCAATCATAATGGTGTTTGTCTGGTCAACTTTTTTCATGTGGTTTTGTATGCCCATAGTACTGCTTGTATCTTCAAGTTCCAATCCTCCCTATTAACGTTGTAGATCTTTGTCAGTGCATTTTCAAGGATCTTATTAAAGGCTTCCATTGTTCCATTTGCTTGAGGATGATACAATGTACTATTTTGATAATAAACTTCAAATTCTTCAGTCATATCCTTAATAGTGATGTTAATGAAGTGAGTGCCTTGGTGGCTCATCAAAATCCTTGGGCATCCAAATCTAGTGATCACGTGCTCAAACAATAAGTGTTCTACTATCTCTGCGCTACAATCTTTTACTGGTGCTACTTCTTCCCATGTTGTTAAGTATTCTATCATGGTAATAATATACCTTGTTCCTGACCTTTTTACTAGTGGGTTAATTGGTCCCACAAAACCTATTGCCCATTTTTCGAATACTTGCAAAGTTACTTGCGGTCTTAGGGGAATCTCATCCCTTCTATTCGATTTCCCAACCCTTTGACATACGTCGCATTTCTGACAATATTCCTTTGAGTCTTTGTGAATGTCTGACCACCATAGTCATGTGCGCAATACCTTCTGTGTGGTAGCTTTGATTGCATAATTTCCTCCTGCTATTCCCTCATGGGATTCTGCTAAAATATTGGTTCTTTCATGCTCTAGTAAACATCTTCTCAAGATGATATCTGTACCCATTTTGTATAAGTGTCCTGCAATCAACTGGTAATTTGCAGCCTTGACTACCAAATTTTTCTTATGCGCAGTGTTGAATTCCTATGGTGCAGTCAATGTACTCAAGTACTGGATAAATTCTGCGAAGTATTCATCGGCTATCTGGACTAAAAATAATTGTGCGATCAGAAAGTTGTCCTCTAGATTCGTAGATTGCTCCCCATTAGTGATCCTCAATAGGTTATCAGGTCTTGTGTTCAACTTTGTTGGCTTGACTATCACTTTGAAATCAAATTCTTGGAACTACAATAACCATCAGTGAATTCTTCCCCCCCAACACTGGCTTATTGACGAGGTATTGGAGCATTGAATGGTCTGTGAACATATTGAAATGTTTTCCCAATAAATAATGCCTGAAATTATGAATCACATAGACCATAGCTAAGCCTTCCCTCTCTATGGTGTTGTAGTTTTGCTTTAATTCTAACAGTTTTTTTCTACCAAATGTTATTAGGTGGTCCAATTCTCCTACTCCTCGTTGCGCCATAATAGCTCCAAGTGCTATGGCCGATGCATCTACATGTACATGGATTGTATTTTCCCAATTTGGGAATACTAGTATTGCTATGGTTGCCATCTTCTCTTTCATGGTATCCAAACCATGTTGATAGTCCTCATTCCACCTGAACTTTGTGTCTTTCCTTAGCAATTTCTCGATTGGCACAGTGATCTGTGCATACCCATTTATAAATTTCCTTTGTATCCTATGTGTCCCAATGTCGCTCTCAATTGGAGGACTATTTTTGGTGGTGGTAGGTTAACAATTACTGTAATATTGGAAGGATCTACTAGCAAGCCTTGCTTGCATAATATATGACCTAATAGTATTCCAAAAGGTGTTTCGAAGATGCACTTCTTGATGTTTAATGATATATGACACCTCCTGCATATTTCTAACATCAGCCATAAGACCTCTACATGGTATTTCAACATACTATATATTGTCCAATCATCTAGATATACTTCTAGGAACTGGTGGATGAATTATTTGAATATAGCTATGAATACTCTAGAAAATATTGTTGGTGCATTCTTCAGTCCAAACAACATTATTGTATACTAATAGGATCCCAATTCCATGGAAAAAGTGGTCTTGTATCTGTCTTGCAGTTCTATCTTGATCTAATGGTATCCCGAGAATCCATCGATGAATGAATAAGCTTCCTTCCCTCCTACATTATCCAACATATCATCTGTGAAAGGAGTAGGGAACGGGTCATGTAGGCATGCATCATTCAGCTTCCTGAAGTTGACACATATTCGTATCCCACCCTGCTTTTTATCCTGAACTACCATAGGGATTACCCATTCTGATTCTTCTACAAGTTCTATGATTCCAGCCTCCAACATCCTATCAATTTCATCTTCAACTTTCTGCTTATATTTCGGGTTTAGTCGGTATCGTCACTGCCTGGTCGGTCTTGCCTCAACTATGAGCGGTATCTTCATTTCGCTTAACTCTCCTTCTATGCCTTTCATTTCTGTGAATGTCGTTGGAAACAAGTCATTGTACTCGCACAGTAAATCTGTTATGATTTCCATTGTTTCTTCATCCCAATAGTCTCCAATGCTAGTCATTTTGGGATTCTCAATTGTCCCAATGTTGACTTTCTTCACCTTGATCAACGCAACAATCACTTATGATTCTAGAGGTGAACCTTCCACTTATCTCTTGCCTTCAATTTCCTCAATATGAATATGTTGGCCCTTGGTTATGGAAGCAAGCGAAGATCAAGGAAGAAAAGGAAAAATGCGAACTACGCAGAAGACACAGTGACTGATACTGGGTCGAAGTCAGCAAAAGAAAATAAAAGATGGAGTGAAGTAAGAGAAAGAAATATGTTGGACGAGTAGATTGAGGATGATAGATCATAAAGGAAGATGGATCGTGGACAACTCAGAAAGCAAAAGAAGATGTCAATATATGCTTTGGAGCACCTTGCGAGGAAGAAGGAAAGACAGGTTGGCAAAGCCCTGAAAACGCGGGTCAAGTTGACCTAGGGTTTTAGACACATATGGTTTTGGTATTTAGGGTTTTGACACCTAGGTTTCGGCCTAAGGTTGTTGGTGAGCTATTGTAATGTATAAATAAAGGTCAAGAGGACCTGGGATGCAAGATATAGATATGGTTAGATAGTGACGAGTGATTGTTGTTGGGAGAGAAGTATTGTGTTGAGTGAGCAGTCAGTTTTGTAAGATCTTCAGTTGGGTGTGAAGATCAACCCTACAACTAGGTGTGCAGGGAAGGAAGATAGAGAAGAAGAGAAAGAGAGAGAGATCTGCAAGCTAAGAGCACAGATAGAACTGTATGCTTTCCCCTAATATATTATAAGCACAGTTCTGTGGACGTAGCCCTAGAGAGAGGGTGAACCACGTATATATTGTGTTATGTGTGATTAATTTTGTGTTCTTTGTCGTTTGATATGCTAATATTGTGATATTGTGCTAGATATGAGATATAACTTGCGTAGTAGGTTTAAGGAAGATAAAGAATAACTAGATGGTTGTGTGTTGTTGTTGTGAATCCACTCTGCATTTCCTCTGGTTGTAGACACCTGTGTCCTACAACCCCCCTATAGCTACTCCAGGTGAGACTTCATCTACTTCGTAGGTATTTTCAAAAGGGCTAGTAGTTAGGGTTTTTTGGTGCGCTATTAGAGTTGAACCCTGGGTCTGCCCCTGTGCCAACAAATGGTTATGTTTTCGGGACCGAGATCTTCTTGATGGAATGTCAAGGTGGTTTACATCGAAGACAAAGATTCAGAAGTGGATCTAAGATCAAGAAAATGACTTCACTGAAGCCCAGAACAAGAACCCTAAGATTAGCATAGAGGATTGGTTGGGAAGGTATATCTTTACCGATATACACAATATTTTCTTTAGAGGAATTCATCAAGAGCTATACGAGTGGCTATCCAGATTAGCAGATACCCAGTTCGAAGTCATACTTAGACCACCTATGGTTTGGACGTCAGTGTTGATCAAGAAGGTCAAGAGAGTTGACAACATCATGTCAAGAGCAGTAGATAACTGGTTTGATAGCACCATTGGAGGGTATATTACTGAGCTTGTTGTTGACATAGTGGAATCTTATAGCCAAGCTGAGAGATATTTCTTTAGGGGACCTAGAGGAAAGTTTTTACACTTTTTAAAGTTGAAGATCAATATGCTATTGCATGAGAAGAAAATCTTGAAGATACAGTAATCGGTCAGATCGAAAGAGATAATGTTCAAGAATTTAGACAGCGACAGTGACACAGAGACTGGACATATGCACAGTGGGAGATTGTTTAGAGAAGTTCATCTCGTGAACTTTTTTAAGCAGAACTACGAAGACGAAGGGTTCTACAATGGAGAAGAGGTATATATAATAGATGAAGATCATTCAGAGTCCTCTAGGATAGAGGAACCTCGCCGAGAAGAGACAGAAACTTCAGGAACTACACCGAATGTTGAAGTAAGTACTATTAATCCTCCTATTCTTTCAGCAGTGTTAAGTAACCAGAGTAACCTAAGTCATCAAAACAATCAGAGCACTAGTACAAGCAGATCAATACCCATTCAGTCGATAAACCTAGGAATATCTATGGATGATGAGATGAGGCTCCCTACCTTTAGAGGAGATGGATCTGAAGATCCTGATCAACACTGGTTTTTATGTGAATCCGTATGGAGTATTAATAATGTCACTAGAAAAGCAGTTAAGAGAGATTAGTTTAGTACCACCCTAAGAGACCGCACATTGAGAAAGTACATGAAACTTGTCCAAGGAATTGCACAGCCTAAACCGCTAAATGAGATCAAGAATGCATCGATTGCAGAATTCAAGAAAGCCAAGTCGGAGTCACAATGCATTACATAACTGAAATAAATCAAGCAACAAGTAGTTGAACCTGTGTGGGAATTTGATCAGAGATTTAAGACCTTAATGGGTCGTTTGACTTTTCATATCCCAGATGAGTAGAGAAAGGAATGGTTCATTGTTTCCCTCTTGCCACACATCAGAGTTCCTATGATGCAAAAAAATATTACTTCGCAGGCTGAGGCACTAGAGATGGCCATGCAATTAGAATCAACCTCGGTGGGAGAATCTAGCTCAGATATGAGTCAAATCTTAAGTCATCTAACTAAATCGATCAACATAGCACCAAAATGGATAGAACAGAGTTAATGCAGGCCCCATATCCATTGCATGTAGATCATTTCTAGGTTTCCCTACTTAGTCTGTCGCGCCACGCACCATGCATACTTTTTCTAAGTGCGAATTTGAGCTCGAACCTTGAGATTACTTCACCCTATGAACATTGCCTTGTTTCCTTACTATTCATCATTCATTTTCATGCCTGAGCTAGTGGACCCAAGCTTGTATGTCATATGAACTCGGTGCTATTGAGAAAGTAGTTGAAGAAGTTTTGACTAACCTAATGGCTGAGAGAGTCATGTTAGAGATAAGGATGTCTGTAGGTGTGCAAGCATCGTCGTCAGGAGGAGTCCAATATTCTCCCTCCACTATTCGTGGCGTAGGACCTTCTAGAACCATGACTGAGACAAGAACAAAGCACGGAGATGATATTGCAAATGCCAAGCTGATCCTGCACATTTTGTTGGTTTACATCCCACCTTTCAGCAGCAAGATTAACCGCGATAGTGTAACCAGAGACTTTGAGTACAACTTGATCATCGTGTATCTTCCAAAAGGAGTGCATGTAGTACGTGCTGACTAGGATAAGCTTGCAGCACTGAAATTCAGTGATTTTAACCTTGGAGATCGCAAAACCTACAGCATGTTGGTTCCACATAAATACCTAACCAAGACCAAAGGTCGTAATCCTAATTTTGTCCTAGACTCAGAACCTCACGCAGTCCATACTGCTCAACGTAATGAAGATCCCTCATTTCGACAGACACCAGGAAGTCAACGCATGCGTCAGGTTGTTGTTGTCTTGCTACAACGACGGATATTTATGGTTGGAACGTCGCATTACTGTGGATTTGACTCTGATCAATTAGATCACAGGACTTAGCATGCAAGGCCCTGACCCACAGGACTTTTACCCAGACAAGACCTCCGACTAAGCATTAGCACAGCGGATAAAGGAAACTTATGGCAATGTAGAGAAGGGCACTCGAGGCTACAAGGTAGCCTCCATCTAGAGCAGCTCAGTGTGCCTTGCATGTCAGTTGATCATGGGAAAATTAGTTCATAAGAACAGACCAACACAGGTGACTGGCTTCGTAGTTGACCTCGCAGGGAAGTGCACCAAGGGACTACAGATGAATTGGGTGCAATATCTTGTAAACCAGTTAGAGATGGATTGCAGAGGAGCATAAGACCAAGGGTATGAGTTCCACTTTATTTGGCTACTCATACTCATCACTTTCATCACTTGGGAGCTGCCAGAGGGAGCCACTTTCCCGGAGATCGAACCTTTTGAACCACTGGCCGTGAAGTTCTGTGCGTTGTGGTACTCCAACGACATGAACAAGCAGTGGAAGTCTAATGTTATATTCCACACCTACTTTAACCAACTGAAAACTGCAATTCATTCTACATTGAGAATCACCCTGAATGCACTTCATAGGTTTATACCTTTGATAAAGTTTAGCGTGGATCGCCACTTTATCTAGATTACAATGCACGGTGATGAACATAAACAATAGCTCCAATCCTACTACAAGCTGACAGAGGACGACTTGGAGGAGATCACCAAGGAATGGTCAACAAACCTACTTGTTGCAGCAGACCTTGTAGATATGTTCAACGAGGAAATCCCTAAAGCTATGCCAGATACACCTGGGCCAAGTAGGACTAAAAAGGATGACGAAGTTGAAGATTTCCCTAGCACATCCGTGAAGACTGCTTCGATCTCACCTGCATAGGGAGGTGAGGGTGACGATCTAGGTGGTACAGAAGTGGAGAAAAACTGAGGAGAAGTTACTCCACCTAGAGAGGAGGAGGATCCCTCCATGAAAAGGAAGATGACACCACCCAAACCCTCCTCTCGAAAGAAATCTAAGGCCACCCGGACCACGCTTAAAACTACCCTTACCCTGGATGACTTTGACTTCTTAATTATCGTGATGAACGATGTTTCACTCAAGCTCACAGAAAAGAAAGAAGCAAAGTAGGAGGAGCTCTTCAACCAAATCAAAGGCAAACTCAAAGAAGTGTAGGAGGCACTCCAGTCCAGCCAAGCAGTGTCTAACTTTCCCTTGATAAGAGAAACATCGGGAACAGGCGATGAGCCCACACAGTTACACCAAATCACTAATCAAGTTGAAGCTCACCTTCGAAGAGCTCAAGAAGACACAGCGCAAGCCACCTAGGCTTTGCTGCAAGCATAGAAAACACTTCTAGAACAATAGAAGGAGGAAAAATGGGAAAAGATTGCCAAGTGGTGTGGGATGAGGAAAAGGCACAATTGCTAGTAGAGAAACTTGAAGTCCAGGAAAGGATTCACAAAGCACCGCACTCTATGAAGGTCATAGAGGTGAAGATGAAAGAATGTCTCCCACAGCAAGTGACCCAACTGGAAGAAGTAATCCAACAACTCCAATAGTGCATCAAAGATATGGAGCTCTACATCGTGCCCGAGACCCCTCAGGAAATCAGATATCTAAGAGAGGCCATTGCTCAAAGCACAGTTGGACGATTAAAAACCTTTTCCTTGGAATGAAAGAAACTGAGCACTAGAAGTTCCCAGACTTATGAAACCCTCATAGAGAATCCATAATTGAAAACATTGGAGGCACAACTCTAAGAAGCTAAGCAGCATGTAGACACACTACATGCACAGATAAAGACGTTGACCTCGGTCAAAAGAATGAAGAGGTTCATAGAAAACGTATAGCCTGGCAATAGGTACACACACTGCAAAGTAAAGTGATGGAAGTCCCCCAACGACTTCAGCCGATCCAAGAAAAGGCATGCCAACTTTTCGCTGAACTTGAAATCCAAGAAGTTGAATTCGAACAGGTTGTCATCACTGCAGAACAATGACTGGAAGGACCACTCAATGACACAGTGATCCAAGAACTTATTGAGCAAGAGGTTGTCTCACTGTAGCAGGCTGAAGTAGCTCGAGCCAATCTCGAGGCATTCGAGGTGGAATTGATCAGACCTGAGTGACTTGGGATGAGTCACAGGTGAGTGTTGGGGGCCTGTTGGCCCTTGACCAAGTTTTGAAGTATACACGAAGCAAGCAAGACCTATTTTTGGGTACCTTTTAGGGTTTTTCAGTTGATGTAAATGGAAAGGGATGTCGGCCCATGGGTTTACCCACATTGAGGCCCATTTTGTAATCTATAAATAGATACTTAGGAAATGTAAGTAAGGAGGGGGGATAGCTTAGTGCAAATGTATAGCTAAAGTCTTAGTTCTAGTATCTGTATCTGTGTGATAGAATGTGTATCGCAAGTGATTTGTGCATGATTATAAGGAGATCAAAAGGCTAAGTGCAAGTTGTTGTGGTTTTGTGTTGAGTGCAAGGAAGAAGGATCTAGCGAGTTGCATAGATCTTCTATCCTGTGCGAAGTAAGGGTCATTGAAGCTTTGTGTTGTAACTACTTGACCGAGATAATATAAATTAGAAGACTTTGTGGATGTAGCCCCAGGGTGGGGGTGAACCACGGTAACTCTGTGCTTTAACCTAAGTGTTGTTTCCTTTTGGCTAAGTGCTTGTTGTGATTAAGTAGATCTAGTTATGCTCTATGCTTATAATATATGAATGAATGTTAGATCTATAATATGCTTAGTGCTTGATCTATTGAATCTAATCTATGTTTTTGTGGCTAAGTATTGAATCATCTTTAGTCTAAGTATTCACTGCGATGCTCTGTGCCATCTGCGAAGTACTCTAAGGTTAAATATTGATGAATGATATATGCTAAGTGCCTTGTAATAGATATAATCACAGATCGGTGTCCCAGCTAAGCTTTCAGACACTTGAGTCCTAAAACCACCCTTTCCTCTACCTCGAGTGAGACTTCATCTGCTTTGCAGGTGTTGCCGAAAGGGCTGGTAGTTAGGGTTTTGTTGGTGCACTCTTGAGCGTTGAACCCTGGGTCTGCCTTGATGCCAACACAGGTCAAAGATATGAAGAAGGAAAAAGGGAAAGAAAAAAGAGAAGACATCTGGTGTATCATATGCAAATCAAAGGGCCATGATAAGGAGCATTACCCCCTATTTCACAAGTACTTGGCCTTTGGATCTCCAAGCCCTTTGAAACAAGTTACCCTACTATGGTGTGAGGTATGTAGAAATCAACATCGCCATGGTGAATGTTACTATTTGAAAAAATATGTCCAAACACCCACAAATATGTATTGCACACTCTGTAAGTCAGTGGGGCATGATGATAGGGATTGTAGGGATTATGACCTCATGCATGAAAGGTCAAGGGATATATACAAAATTCAAGGCAAAGTACAACAGGAAGGAAGCACCATGCAGTATAATTCCCATGGGAGAGGAAACTTCAAACCTCGTGGTGGAGTTCGAGGAAGAGGAAGAGGAGGAGGTATGGGTCAAGGTCTAGGATAGATCATTTGTTATAAATGCGCGTAGACAAGACACTTGGAAATGGATTGTCAGAACCCTTGTACCACGTGTAGCTACTGCAACTCATTCGAGCATGTTATCGAGGAATGTCCAACATTGTTGGCTAAAATTCAAGAGAGATGGGGAGGAAACCAACAAATACAACTAATCAAAGTAGAACCCCATGGAGCAGATCCCATATTTATTGTTATCACTAGAGGAGGCATTGTTATAGGAGAAGACATAGTGACTCAAGAGAAGGACAACGAAGGATCAAGAATCAGAAAAGTTGCAGAGAATAGACACGAGTTTGATCCGAGGAAAGAGAAGCAGACAATTGAGGAAGCAAGAAAAGAATTTAGAAGAGATCAGGCTTCTTCATCAAAGGTTCGACCAGAAGTAAGAGAATGTGGAATGCCTATAGCATTTGATCAGTCTTCTTTGCCCAGAAATGGAAAAGAGGTCAGTAAACTTGTTAGTTTCTTGTATACATTTATTGAGTTGATTAAAGATGAAAAACCCATACAAGAACTACAAAATTTGGTTAGAAAATATGATATAGGAAGGGTAGATCCTTTGTTGAATAAAGCAATACATCAACTATCCAAGAAGAGAAGGACAAATAAATAACTACACCTTAATGCTTAGATTGGAGATTATGATATAGATTATGTGGTCCTCAACTTAGGGTCAAAAGTCAATGTCATGATGAAGCAGACCTGGGCACTGATGGGAAAAATTAAGTTGATCTATTCCCCTACCATGCTTAGGATGGCTAATCAACAGGCAGTAATCCCCTTTGGGAGACTGGAGTGTGTCCCTGTGCACATTGACGGGGTAAGGACATTTGTAGATTTTGTAGTAATTGAGATAGTTGACGATAGTTGTCCTTACCTTGCATTGTTAGGAATTGACTAGGATTTCAACAATTCTATTGTTGTTGACTTGAAGAAAAGAAGAATGACATTTGAAGGTGACAACCTTAGGATCATCGCACCTTTGGATCTTGATGAAGGTCAAAGATACACAGAACCCATCAGAGAAGAATATCATGCATATGAACTCGAAAATATATATAAATTGACAGCAAGACAACAAGATCACATTAATCCTACAACAGATGGGAATTTGAGCTGGTGAAGTGACAACACATGTTCATCAGACTCAAAGGAAGCACTAGATAATTGGAAGAATAATATGTATGAAGTGTCTACACGGAGATGCACCAGATTGACCAGAGACGTGCATTGGATCGAAGTAGAAGTAAGTAACTTGCCCACGTTTGATGGCTTAAATCACTTAGAAACTTTCTTGTTGGAATTTGAAGAAATTGTACCAGTACAACAAAGGTTGTTGGCACTGGATGAGGACTTGAAAGAAACTCCAGTAATATGGTGGGGAATAGATAAGAAGAACATTGCAAAATGGGTGCAATGTCTAACTTTGATGAAAACACAATTTTCAGACAACATCGAAGGATGTGAAGTTAGATACACAAGTCAAAGATGCCTGAAATACCATGTATGAAGTTGCGAGGAAGTCTGGAGCAACATTCCTCAAGAGAAATGGGTGCATAAATTTATTAACACTATGGACACAATGCCTTTTAATTGGTATCTACAAGAAGAACTGCGCCTCACGACTACAAATTAGTACGGTATGACTCAGAACTTTGTAGCCACGTTTTTATTTGAAATTTAGTATCCTACAGTAGATCAAGCATTATAGGCTGTAAGACAAAAAGTGTTTGAGGAGGCACCTAGCCTCCCTTTGGAGCAAGAAGAGGATAAATGGACTACGCCTATTCAAAAATTTCAAGGTTGTTACAATATCAATGATGATGAAGACGATGATCCTAGGAATGTGAACATCGTAGAAATAGAAGGACAGAGAGATGTAGAAGGACCAGGATTCGAACTACCTTTTGTTGGACAACCAATTAAAATAAAAAAAGTCAACATTGGAACAGAAAAAACATTGAAGCTTGCTAATGTTGGAGATTATTGGGATGTTGCCACCATTGACAAGATCACAGAATTACTACATGAATACCAGGACTTGTTTCCAACCAAGTTCACTGATATGAAGGGCATTAAAGGGCCCATGGGAGAGATCAAAATCCCCTTGAAACTAGATGCAAGTCCATTCAAGAAGATACCCTACATATTGAATCCTAAGTATAAGGAGAAAGTCAAGATTGAGCTCGACAAAATGTTAGAAGCATGAATCATAGAACCTGTTGAAGAGTCGGAGTGGATTATCCCTATGGTGGTCCAAGATAAGAAGATGAGAGATCATGATCTATGTAGATATTAGGAAGCTGAATGATGCCTATTTGCATGACCCATTCCCTACACCATTCATTCACGAAGTGTTAGATAATGTGGGAGGACATGAGGTTTACTCCTTCACAGATGGATTTTCAGGATACCATCAGATCCGGATTGCCAAGGAAGATCACCACAAGACCACATTTGCAATAGAATGGGGATCCTACCAGTATACAGTGATTCCATTTGAATTGAAGAATGCACCAACCATCTTTTCCAGGGTGGTGGTTGAAGCGTTCAAAGAATTTTTACACAAATTTTTGGAAGCATATTTTGACGATTGGACTGTTTTCAACATTTTGCAAACTCATATTGAATGTTTAAGACTAATGTTGGATAAGTGCAGGCAATGTCAGATTGCCTTGAACCTAAATAACTGTATCTTCTTTTCACCCTTCGGAGTGCTACTAGGCCATATTGTGTGTAAGCAGGGATTGATGGTAGATCCATCCAAGATTGCCATTATAGTCGATCTACTCCCTCCTACTTCAATCAGACAACTATGCACTATACTGGGACATACCGGATACTACAGGAAGTTCATTAAGGGATATGCATATATTACAACACCCATGGAGAAGTTTTTAAAGAAATATTGTCAGTTTCAATGGACAAAAGAATGCCAACAGAGCTTCAACACACTAAAATAGAAAATGGTTACTGCGCCCATTCTAGTTTTCCCAGATTGAAGCAATAAATTTCACGTACATTTTGATGCATCCTCTATTGCATTAGGAGCAGTGTTAGCACAACCGGGAGCTGGAGATATTGACCACCCGTTAGCCTTTTCTAGAAGGAAGCTATCAACAACTGAGATAAACTACACTACGACTGAAAGAGAAGGATTAGTCATGGTGTATGCATTGTAGAAGTTTCATCACTATTTGTTGGGGGGACATTTTGAGATGTTCACTGATCACTCTGAACTGAAATACCTAGTCAACAAGCCAATGTTGGGGGGGAGAATATGCAGATGGATTCTGCTATTCCAGAAACATGATTTTGAGATCATGGTCAAACCGGGGAGAATGAACAAGGGACCTGACCATTTGTCCAGATTAGAGCATGGAGAGGAACCTACTAGTTTGGAGGACACACTACCAGATGCACAGTTGCTGGCCATTGGGAAGGTTGATGATCACTTCACAGAGATAGTCCAGTTCCTGTCAACAGGAATGGCACCTAGTGACTATACAATTATTCACAAGAAACAATTGGTAGTGCACGCTACAAATTTTTCACGTATAGTTGGATAACTATACAAGATGGGACCTGATGAAATATTGAGGTTTGTTATGGAAGAAGAGAAACCATTGATCCTCACAGAAGCACATGAAGGCATCGTAGGAGAACACTACACATGGAAAGCAACATCACAGAAGATTCTTAGGGCTAGCCTTTGGTGGTCTACTTTACACAAAGATGATAAGTAATATTATAAGGCTTCTGATGTATGCCAAAGAGTTGGGAAACCATATAGAAGGGATGAGATGCCTTTAGCACCTTAGCTGGCCTTACAAGCAATTGAGAAATGGGCCATTGACTTCGTGGGACCTATCAACCCACCATGATCCGGATTATTTTCGGCATGAAATGAGAGAGGAGGTATGACAAAGAAATGCACAGAGATATCACAGATATTCAATAATATAACATAAATGTATCAGAGATGCAACCATAAACACAGATATACAGTAATACACAATTTCTATTAATGAAAGAAATGTACACAGACTGTAAAAATACAGAGTGAAAGACTCGCTAGAATGGTGGCAGCTTATCTCTGAGAAGAGATGTGGCGGCTACTCGCATTTGCAAGAAGATGATTACAATGAGGCTCTAAAGGCCTTTTTATAATAAACAGGAATGCCAAAAACCCTAGACATCCAAAAACCTAACCCTGGGAGATGAAGCGCCAAAAGTCATGTGGGCCCCCTTTGGGTAAGTTAGTACATCAACTTCCTAGGGTCGTAACTTTTGCATACAATCTTAGTTTTAGGTGTATAATAGCTCATTGGAAAGGTATCATCAAGTAGATTAATTTTGGGGGTTCAATCATGCCTTGGGTTATTGTTGAGAACATTGATCTCGAAAAACCTTCATTTAGGGCCTCAAAATGGCCCCGGAAGTTAAAACCTACAAAAAATAGTAAATTGCCAAAATTGCCAGAAAATTGTTTTGAGCCAATTGGAAAAGGTGGGTGGCCACCTGTTATCGAATAAATATGTAGGTGCAGACACTAATAGATCTCCCTAGATCCACCTGGATCTAGAACAAAATAGGATAGGACATGACTCTTTCCCTAAGTTGCAGTCATTGAATCTACTAATAAGAAGGAATGAGTGACATACCTTTATATCGCTTCCTTAGGTCTCTGTTGTTCCCTCTTCACTCTGGTGCTCTTGTGAAATCAGGTCCAAGACAACACAAACCAACCAAAGTGAATATAGCAAAGTATATTCAATGTCAACCTATGCATATGATCAAGGAGTTATGCAATAAAATAAGAGTGATTTTATGGGAAAGGGACATGCCGCTG
>SNQJ01S0073996.1:3322-16579 GCA_010110895.2 Picea sitchensis | reverse complement strand
CAAGGCGTTGAGTACTTTTCCTGAGGTTTTTACATGCTATATTGATGTTTGGTTCTTAACATTCATCCTCTTTTTCCTCACATAACTTTGGGCTTCATGACCACACCTTTGGGGCTTCTTGTAGACTTATTCAAAATGTCTTCCTGTGAGGGCCATGCTTAAAGCTACACCATAAGGGGACCACTTTGGAGACTTCTTCAAATACACCCATCACTTCTAGAGGCTTCTAAACTTCTTCTAGACTTGACATCAATGACAAACAATTTTCCAATAATATCCTCCTTTTTCATTGATAGCAACACTTATAATCTTCATGTGAACATTGTTTCCCATGTCATCATGCTCCTGATTTTTCTCTTCCCCTTTGACATGAATGGAAAAGGGTGAATATTCTCTTTTGGGCTTCTCCCCATGAACTCATGATGTTCAATAGTACTTCTCCTTCCCTTTTGTGTCTTCTTATCCTTTCCTTCCTTGGAGCTCTTTTCTGTGACTTCAATTTTCTTGCTTTCCTCTTTGTCTAGGATGTATATGCTATTTGGTCTTCTTGTTTTTGTTGCATCTAATCATCATGAGTCTTCTTCTTTGATTTCACATCTTCGGAAGTCAAACTTAATATTGTATCCTTGATAACATATTTTACTGACACTAAGGAGATTATGATTCAATTCTTCAACCGGTAAGACTTTCTTCTTTTACATTTTCACTTTCAAGACTCACTACACCTTTTCCAAGTATTTTTATAGAGGAGTCATTTCAAAATGTCACTCTGCCACTTGACCCTTTCTTTAGGCTGATGAATTTGTTTTGTTCCATAGTCATGTGTGTTGAGCACCCACTTTCTATGTACCATTCGTCTTCTTTATCTTCAACAATTAGTGCTAATTGATCATTTTCCTTGTTTGGGTTCTCTTTCCTTTTCCATAATATGGTTGGAATAGGATCATCTTATTTCATATCTTTTCAATCTCGTTCTTTGTGACCAAGATTATTTCATTTGTAGCATACAATATTTTGATTAATCAATAGATCAAATGGATTGTAATTTCTATTGATAGATCCATAAGCATTTCCAAATCTATTGTTTACATGATTGTCCCTTGGATATCCATAATCATTTTCTTTTCTCATATAATTGTTTCTTGCATTGAGTTTACAGTTAATTTCTTTTGTCTCCAAATTTTCTGCAAGTATAACAATGACCAAAAACAATATTCTCATACTTGCTAGAAAATGAACTTCTTGGTGTCTCACGCCTTTTGAATATTGATCCTTTGTTCTAGTTGGAGGTGTCATGTTCCTTTTGTTCTTCAACTCCCTTTTGATTGTTGATTTCACTTCTTAAGGTATTTGCATAGTTTCTAGAATTTCCTTCATCTTTATTTTCCTTTTTATGTGTGTCTGCTGTCTTCAAACTTTTATTGTATCAAAGTCCTGTCTTATCGGTAGCTAATCTCTAATTGCTAAGAATTTCATCTAACGTTTCAATACTTCTTTCAAATTTCTCTAAATTTTCCATTATTAATGTGTGATCCAATTTTTCTTTTAATTTCTCATAATCTTTAGTCTTCTTATCTAACTGCTCCTTCAAGATGTTAGTTGTATTTTCAATCTCATGATTCTCTTCTTCGTAGATAAATTCAATTTTTCATGCTCTATTTTTGTTTCTGAGCTTGCGATTTTATTTTTCACCATGCTTCATTTTTTTCAAATTCTCATCATCTTATTGTTCACTTTCTGTGAAGTCTTTGCCTCCCTAGAAAGACTCTATGTTTGTTTCTTCGGCTTCTTCATCAGACTCTTCTCCAAAATTGATTTCATCTATTTAAAAAAAAAAACGGTCATCATTACGAGTTTCTTGATTTATGAAGAGAACTTCCCTTACATCTCTTTCTTCTCCATCGCTTTCATTTGAAGAACTATGGTCCTCCTTGGAGTAAAGGATCTTTTTTATCGTGGAAGATTTTATTTTCTTCAAAAGGAAATTTCTTAGCATAGCTTCTTATTCTACCACAATTGAAGCATTTAAAAGGTAACTTACTTTTGTATTTTTTGGTTCCTCTCTTGAGCTTCCTTACGAAATGTGTTTCTTCTTCATATGATTCATCGCCTCTATTTTCTTCTACCTTGTGTTCTTTGTTCCTTGTTTTCTTCATGGATTTAAAAGTTTCTTCTTTGTTTGGTTGTCCATTTTTTGTATCTGTTCTCATTTCATATCCTGTGAGGATCCCATGTATCGCATCCATTGTAATTTTGGTCAAATCCCTATTTTCTTCAACGGTCGAGACCTTGGCATCATATCTCAAAGGAAGTGATCTCAACACTTTAAATAAAACCAAGGATTCTTCGAATCCTTCTCCTAATCCTATGATGGAATTGAAAACTTCATCTACTATGAGTAAATAGGTTGCCATATCTTCTTTTTCATCCATCTTTATATTTTCAAACAATGTAATGTCTCATTGGAGCTTGACTTTCTTGACTTTCAGATTGCCTTCATAAATGTTTTTAAGTTTGTCCCAAACCTCTTTAGCTATGTTGCAACCCATCACCTTGCTAGAAATAGTTGGTATCAATCCACTCACTATAACATGCCTATCCTTTAAATTACATCTCATTAATTTATTCTCATATGGATTAGTTGGAGTATCTTTTGGAACTTCATAGCCATTGAAAATTGAGAGACATATATCTACTCTTAAATATGTCAAGTAAGTTTTCATTATGTTTCTCTAATATGTATAATTATTTCCATCAAATGGTAGAATCCCATTTGGAATTTGGCCTTCCATTTTTTCTCACGATCTTCCTTTAAGTGATTAGATTGTTCTGAAGGTAGCCTTCTCTGATGCCAATTGTTGATATTGAGAGAGGGGAGTGAATCAATATCAATTACCATTTAACACTTTTTACAAATTTACTTTTCAATCAAGTAATGTATCCAATATACAATAGGAGAAAAATAATAAATACACAATGCACAATAGATTTACGTGGAAATCCAAGGAATGTTTTTCTTATATAAAAAAATCTTACATTCAAAGGAAGCTACAACTTCCAAGATTTTCTAGCACCAACTAGAAGGAGGCACCAACCCCTTATTTTACAGGCTCCAACATGAAGGAAGCTACAAATCCCTAGATTGTCCATCTCCAGTTGGAAGGAGGATCCAACCCCCTTTCCTTGCCCCTTCCAAGTTCCTTCCTCCCTTAAGTATGTATATAAAAGAATCAACCTATCATAGCCAAGTTCGAAGACTCGCCTGGTCTATTGTAGATTCACCTAAACAACTTGCTAATGTCACTTGTTAGCTTGTACCTTCCCAGAAAACAGATCCACATTTTTCTCTAATAACATCTGCATTTTGTTCCACTAGGACTCGCGGATATCTGCGCCTTACTCCATTGTGACCCATGGATGACCTACTTGTCATCTTATACCTTTACAAAACATGGATCCATGTTTTTCTCTATTGTCAACCCATGAACATCCATTCTTTTCTTCACTACAACCCATGGATATGCGTGCCTTACTCCACTGCAACTCACATATAACCTCATAAAACTCCTTTCTCTCCTCGACCTCCTTTCTCCTAGGCCCTATTTTCTTTACTGAGCTCATCAATCCTCCTAGCACTAGTGCATACCTACTTATTCTATCTCCATACAAAAACACACACTTTCTTGGATGAACAAATGAGAATTTCTTGATGTGTATTTATACTTTTCCAAGTGCCTCCTTTATTTGACTTTAGGGCCAACCTGTAACTTTTTGTTGCAACAACCTTTTCTCTAATTAATTTTGGGGCCGACTTGTATATTCTTGTCCATACTTTAGGGTTTCATATTTAAGAGGGCATAACTTATCAATCATGATATTGTTTGTGGTAAAACAGACAATGTCAGAGCATCTCAGAGTAAATAATATTTGACTTTATAAATCCTTTTTACCTTAAATGTCAATGAAAAATCCAATAACTCAAACACAAAAAAAGAAAGGCATGATCTAATTAACTAAATCCTTTTTAAATCATAAGTAGAGATGGCAGAATAAGTATAAACAAAATTGAAAATTGAACTAGGTATCCAAGGTTGATAGTTTTGATTTTCCCTACAATAGAAGAAGAAGAAAAAAAAAATCATTTGATATTGTCTTTTAATATGAGAAATTCCAAATTGAAATATAGGTCGTGTTTTACTCACAGTAAAACAGAGAAAATACCATACCATGATTGATGCTTTAAAATTATTGCAGTAGAAGTAATACTGAAATACTTACAACATAAATGAATTTAATTGAAATTGTAGCATGAGTGGATAACATATGAAACAAATCATAGGAAAGAACACAACTTAGTAAACAAGATCTCATCATCTCTCTTATTTCTGAAAAATATTTTTATTGTAAAAGTCTCCACTTACATCTCAGGCAAAAAATTCCTTTTCATTTACCACAGGTATACATTTATACAATTCTTTTTGTAACCAAAAATTGGTTAGAACCCGAGTTTCTAGACTCAATACAATTCACTAATACTAAAATAAAAGTAATTACATAAAAATGGGAAAAATCACTAGCACTCAACTAATTTTATCTGGATTCTCGAAGCTAAATATTACAAAGCAATATAGTTTGTACATCTTCCCAATCTCTATAAATTTGTTTGTTGGTCATTTCATGACTTGTCTCACATCTTCTTGCTCGTAGACAATTGCGTTTCTAGCAGATCCTTGCATTGATCATGTATTTTTAATAATACAACAATGAATTTAGGAATCTCCAAACATGCATTAAATTCAAATATGTAAACTTTTCTATGGGCCAAAGGTAAAATTTGTTGAATTCTGAGTGCAGATTGCTTGGTATTTTGACAATGTAAACTTTGTTCCATCAAGAATTGACTTATAACTTGCAAATTTATCTGATTCACATGCATGATAATTTCTTTATTCTTTTCACTTCTCTTCTCCAAATTAATCATATTTTCCTTTACATTTATTGTTTCAATCAAAGAATGGACATCCCCGAGGTCAATTTCAGATATTTCAACATCTACTGCTAATAAGGAAATTATACATGCAACTTTTACCTCCCTAGCCAATCTTTTTCTTTCCTCCAAATTGAGTTCCGATGTTTTCAATTTCATTTCTCCTCTTAATTGTTCTAAGTTTAGGAATTGAACAATGCCATATATAGTAACATTATGTATCCAAGGCAAAAATTCTTGAAACTTGTCTTGATTTGATACTAACTATTTTTCTCTATAAACAATAATTTTCAATGAATCATTGATGATAAGATATTTCTTCTGAATGATTTCCAAGATTTTACAGAATCTTCCCTGAGCTAATTTGAGTTCATTATTAATCTCCAAAGCTTGTTTATGGAAAGAAGGAACATCTATAAGAATATTTTTGACCTGGGTTTGCAATTGAGTAATCAATTCTTCTTTCTAAGAAAGAGTGTCTTTCAACGCTTGTTGTATTTTATAACTTTATCTCTTCAACTTTTCCTCCAATTATTTCATTTTTTGTTGACATTGTTGTTGAAATTGAGTTACCCTAAAACTCACTTTCTTTTCGATATCTGCATCTTTCTCCTTTAGTATTTCTTGTAGCTGACTAATTTGATAATCCTTCTGATCAAGATCGGTTTTCAAAACATTTATTGACCATTGATTTGCTTCTTCAAAATCCCCTAAATTGTCCTCCATATTATTTGCAAATTCTTTATTATCTTTCCCTTGTCCATCATATATGATCATTTTCCTCATTTCCATTGAACCGTCTTTTTCTTAATTTTTCCCTGAACAATAGCTTTTCTTTTATTACTGAAGAAAAAATATGTAGGAGGCATATTCTCTAGTTCTATAGGGGTTAAGTCATCAACATAAGCTACTTCATAACCTTTTTCTATAGGAATATAAGTTATAAGATTCATTGATAAGATAGGATATCCAATAGCACTAGAATTCTCATGAGCTTCAATACTATGTATAGGAGTATTAATGCCAAAAATAATTGACGAAGTATTCTCAGGTACTGTTGTCTCAGGAGAAGGTTTATTGTGTTGTTGAAACATTTGTATAAATATGGCCCATTGATCTGCAAAACTCCTTTCATTCCAAGCCTTGACTTGTTATTCCTCTAATGGATCATTATTTGGATCTTTCGATGTTGTTTTCTTAGTTGTATTGGTTTTTATCTTCTTTTTAGGATTTGAAACCTGTGATAAGTATTCAACTGGGTTTCCATTGTGAGTAGGATTTTATTCCTTTGTTATGTCACCAAATGTTTCTCTAGATTTCACTTGTTCAAGAATACCTGGAAAAATACTTCTTCTATGGATTTGAAAATTATAAAACTCTGAACGTTCTTGTTCAAAAACTATTTGAATTATTTCCAAAACCTGATCATAAGAAGTGACATTTTTTTAAATATCATCATAAGTATAATCTTCATGCAAGTACTTCTTTGTTGCAATTTGAATACAATGAGTTTCAACCACTTTAATTGGGTCATGAATTTTAAAATCAATATAAGAAAGGTTAATATCTTCTAAATCTCGGGCTTCAACTTCAGCATGCCCAAAATCTAACAGAGTATAAATACCAACATGAATAGGATAAGGTGGAAATATTCTTTTATGTGCATTCTTTAACTCCTTAGCTATCCCCGTACCATATTTTTGATAAGCCACTTCTTCGAAAATTAATTTTTCAGGTAGAAATATTGGTAATGCATGAGGGGATGTATAATAACCAAAGACCATGATATAGGAAAACATTTCTTCAATGTACCAATTTGCAATCTTGTTTAGGTTTTTAACGATATGTTCGGAAATCCGAGGAGGAGGATATCCATATAAAAATTCATGAATTGGAACAATGACATTATGGCATATCTCATAAAAAAATTCTTTTGTGTTTTCCTCCCATAAATTGTCATGATAAATATGAATAGGATCATAGGAATCCGGTGACCAATTCCAATTCACGAGAGGGAAAGGAGTTTTGAAACATATGACATCTAAGATATACACAGACATATAAAATGAAGCATGTTCTCCTTTTTATTTTAGGGTTTTATAGTTTTTAGTATGCCTGGTCAAATTATATAACAATTTTCCTCTATTGAAAGAAAAACCCTCTACGACATCATGCATGATTGGGACCCATTCTAGAATAAAATGTGCAAGATCCTTCTTACCAAATAGCCTACAAAAAAGCATGGTCGTGTACATAACAGGTGCATCACAAGAGGGATTAGAATATATATAATGTCTATCTACCCTAAATTTTCTTTTGTCACCCCACCATTCTCTAACAATATCATGCATGTTTCTATTAAATTGAGTGCATTATTTCTCTTTAAATTCCTGAATGAATTGAGCATTATATGTATACTTTGGTTTTTTGGAGAGTTTATACATTACTCGAAAATCATCAAGCCTAAAGGATCCAACAATAGCTCGTTGACAATTATAAATGGTCCTGGTTGATAAATCAATGTGCTTTAAATCCCATGTCTGTATAAGGTAACATTCTTGGCCTTGGTGCGATTTTTTGCAATTTTGATGGAGCAACATTCTTATAGTCATTTGGCAGCACATATTATCCATACCCTTCATCTTTTGAAACTAGAGACTCCTTAAATTCAAAAATCCTATACACTTGTGCCCACATCTTATTATTGTCCGTAAGTATGGCAGTGGTATCTGACAAAATGTCATAATTTGGCGATCTGCAATTCTATATGGAAAATTTAAAATGCAACAACAAAGTAGACTGACATAAGAATAAAACACTGCACAATACAAAATACACAGAGAATGAAAGAGAAAAATATTGGAATTCAGAAGTAAATGACCATCTATTTCATTTTTAGTAAGAAGACACCCTTTTTATCAGACTGGGTGATTTCTGTTTACAACAACAACAAGAAACTTGTTTCTTTATTTCTAACTGACAAGCGTTATCTCGATTTTTATTTAATTAATTTCTTGATGAACAAATCATGCTAATTATTTATTAGAATCTTCCCTTCTCAGATGGACTGGAGAGGGAAGYTTACAATGGAAATAACTATGAGAAGGGAGATGGGCGTCCTCTTTGGTGGCCCAATTCCTCCATGTTTAGATATGGAAGCATCCCTTCTTCCGCCAACAAATGAGGAAATTTATAGTGCATTCTCTCCAATGATTTATTGAACTAGGTCGAGATCATATCTGAGTGGGTGAAATTGATGATGTTTTCCTCTGAATYGGTTCTTTTCCCACAAGAGACACACAAGAGCTTCCAGGTGAAAGAAAAATGGCATGTGAATTTTATGACACCTATGTTGTGCATTCTCTAGTGTAGTTAGTAATGCATCAACTACTTGAAGATGGCGTTGAGAGAAAGTATGGGTATAAAACTATGTTTTGTGTTGTTCTTGTTGGTGATGTGCATACCCCACTCGGTACTCATCATCCAACGCTTCATTATCTGCCTCAACATTTCCCTTAAATACAAGCCCCCTGGAAGAACAACAAGTGCATCCAATACACCTTGTTTGATTAACTACTCCAACTAAGAAGGGATTCCTCTACAGATGATTTTTTCCAGCTATACTGCATTTGTAAGAATTATGTTTGGCTGAAGGTTTCTCAATAATATGTTTGGAAAAAGAGTTACTGCCACGCAAAGTGTTATAATATGTTGGCACTTGTGTTGGAGAACATGATCCAGATTTATGAGCAGAACAAACTGACTAATAGATTGAATACAATAACATGGATATATGAAGAACAACAACGAATATCCAATGAACAATAACTTATATTGAATAAATGAGATAGGATGAAACTGTAAAACTAAAGAACTGAAAACAAATTGTTCGAATGGTGGTAGTTATCTCTGAGAAGAGATGTGGCTACTACGCACATTCATGTCAGCAGTATTATTACAATGAGGCTCTAGAGGCCTTTTTACTATTATTCACGAATGCCAAAACCCTAGACATCCCAAAACCGAACCCTAGGAGATGAAATGCCAAAAGTTAGTTGGGTTAGTACCTCAACTTCCCGGGGTCATAACTTTTGCATACGACCTCTGTTTTAGGCTTGTGATAACTCGTTAGAAGGGTCTTTTAGAGAAATACATATTATGCCGTCAAACCTTGACTCTGTCTACAGTTTGACTGTGACAAGCCGAAAAAACATTGTTTAGGGCCCCCAAAAGACCCTGGAAGTACAAAAAGATGAGTTGACATGAAAAAATCCAAAATAATCCATTTCGATTAGGTGGGAGGCCACCAGTCTCCACCTGGAGGATGTGTAGGGATTCAGAAATCCCTGGAACTGTAGATACCACAATTACAAAGAAGTACAAAAGAACGTGTTGAACTAAAAAATATCAAGAGGAGCGAGTTGGAATAGGTGGTTGGCCACCAATATCCACCTATATCAATCCTCCCCCCTTAGGAAGCAATGGTCTCCATTGCATTGATTTCCCCCATGAGGTGAAGAAACGTTTTTTGAATTTGGCCTCGAGTAAGCCACTTGCCTTGGTGTAGGATCTCCCCTTCCTTGAAAACCCAATAAAGTTGGATCCTCTACTGGAGAGTGCCCTTGAAATGTGTGTCCACTATTTGATCAGTGGATGTTTTTTCTATGCACTCAGGGTTGATMTGTGTTTGTGTTAGTTGTTCTGTGATCTCTAAGGTGTCCAATAATGGTGTGAAATATGGCCAAAGGAGGTCCACATTGAAGACTAGGTGCAAGCCAAGGAAGGGTGGAGTGTTGAGATYAAAAGAATTGCTACCCACATCCATGGTGATAGTGTAAGGCCCATAGAGAAGTGGGAAGAGCTTCTGATGGGGCCTTCTAAGGTGATATTTCTGCAAATGTAACCAGACCTTGTCTCCCACCTGAAACTCGTGAAGTACCCTGTGTTGATCATGGCGCTGCTTGTACTTAGCATTAAATTTGTGCAAAATATCATGGATTTGTTGGTGGATGTGTTTAATATGCTCAATGAATATTGTGGCTTTCTCGACCTCGGACTGAACATGGAAAGATTCTTCTTGTGTGGTTGCAATAGGTAATGCAATATCAATGGGACCCAAGGGTTGGAATCCCAGCCCCACCTAAAATGGGCTATGGATGGTGGAGCTATGGAGAGAGATGGTGTAGCTCTACTGAACATAAGGAAGACTCTCATCCCATGTATGTGGATGCTTAGAGTTGTATATGCACATGATGTGCACAATCATCCAATTGACGACCTATGTTTGGTTGTCAGTTTGGGGGTGAAAAGTAGTGGATTTAGTGAGCTTGGTGTCCAAAAATGACCAAATACTCGACCAAAATGTGTTGAGGAACTTTTTTTCCTGATCAGAGATGATGGTTTGTGGTATCCCAAAATGGACCCACACTCGTTCGAAGAAGAGCTTGGCAGTATCTTCCGCTCGGATGCTCTTCTTGCAGGTTGTGAGGATGGCCATCTTCAAAAATCGATAAACTACCACAAATACAAAATCATTATCTTGCTTGGTGGATGGAAGGCCAGACATGTAGTCCATCGATATGGATTCCCAAGGCCTCTCGGGAGTAGGAAGAGGGGTGTATAATCCTTTCTTCTTGATGGTTGGCTTGGAAATGGAACAAGCAGTGAAAGACATGATATACTTGTTGACGTCCTGTCAAAGTTTTGGTCAATAAAAATGTTTTTCTAGAACGACCACAATTTTCTCCATGCTAAAATGTCATGTCATCCGACTATAGTGAGCCTCCCAAATCTGCTTTCCACACTCACTTTCAAGAACACAGAGATGGCCTAGATGGCATAACATTCCATCTTGAATGTGAAAATCGATGACATTCGCATATGTACCCAAGAGATGATAGGTGGTGGTGAAGTCTGGATCTTGCTGATAAAGTTGCGGCCACTCAGATGCCTCATGTCGACAGGAATGGAGCATGGTGGTGAGTGCAACCACGGGAGGTCGAATGAGACAATCAACGACATGATTTTTTATCTATGTCTTACACTTGATGTTGAGATGGAACTATTATAGGTAGGTGGACCATTTCTGATGGTGTTCATTCTACAACTTCCCCTATGTTTGTATGAACTACAGAGGCTTGGGATCAGTATCGATGATTGTCTCCTTTCCTAGAATGTAATGTTTCCATTAACGACGGGCTTTTATAATGAAATACATTTCGTTGTCATAGATGGGGTATTTATGGATAATATCTGAGAGTGTCTCTCTATGGTATGCTATTGGATGACCATGTTGAGTGAGAATTGTGCCTATAGCATAGTCGGATGCATCAATCTCAATCTCAAACGATTGTTGCAGATTGGGTAAGGAGAGTATTGGAGTTGAGCACAAGCGATGCTTCAGATAATCAAATACTCATTGTTGTTCCTTCCCCCACACGAACGTTTCCCTGCCACCACCCTTGGTCACTTGGGTGAGGGCCCATGCAATATGGGATAATCCCAACACGAACCGTTGGTAGAAGTTGGTCAATCCCAAGAAGCTCCAAATCTCAATTAGTGTGGTCGGGGATGGCCAGTCACGGATGACTTGGATCTTAGCTGGATCAACATGTACCCCATGCTCATCAACAATGTAGCTAAAGTATTGGACCATGTTCATGCCAAAGGAACATTTTTCCAAGTTGGCATATAGATTGTGTTGTCGCAGAGTGCTAAAAACATGTTGAATATGCTTCATGTGTTCCTCCCAAGTCCTGTTGAAGATGAGGATGTCATCCAAATATACCACCACAAAAGAGTTGGTGAAGGGTCTCAATACATCATCCATCAACCTCATGAAAGTGGTTGGTGAATTTGTTAAGACAAAAGGCATGACCAACCATTCGAAGATAGCTTCTTTTGATTTGAAAGTTGTCTTTCATACATCAGTTGGTTCGATGGGAACCTGGTGGTAGCCACACTTTAGTTCAATATTGTTGAAGAACTTTTCCCCCTTGAGTTGGTCAAGAAAGTCATCAATTCTGGGAATTGGGTACTAGTTCCTGAATGTGATTTTGTTTAATGCTTTGTAATCAATGCAGAGCCGCCAGGTCTCATCTTCTTCTACACTAGTACAATCGGGATTACACAAGGGGAAGAGTTGGGTCTGATGTGCTCCTTTTGAAGCAACCCTTGGATCTAACGCTTAATTTTGTCATTTTCCATCAGTGAGTGACCATAGACTAGTCCATTAAGCATATCTGCACCATGGGTTAGATCAATTGGATGCTTGACTTGGCAGTGTGTCAGTACCGCAGTGGGTGAAGAGAATATGTCTATGTACTCTTCCACAATCTTGTCCACTTGCTTTTTTTGCAAAGAGAGGCTCTTTATAGAGGCCACGAATGTGGCGACAACCTTTTGTTTATTGTGAGCATGGATCACAAAGAAGAAAAACTTCCCGATATCTAAAATGACCTTACTGCATTGCTTAGTAGAGATTAAAGAAATATCAGTAGGTGGCTCTACCTTCGGTATCCTGTACAATTGTCTACCCAAAGTAATAATAACATTGTGGGGTCTAGACTCATACACAACATGTCACTTATACAAATATGGTTTTCCTAAAAGAACATCACACACTTCAAGGGGAGAAACATCACACAATACCTTGTCTTTGAAAGGATTTATGTAATAGGGTAGATGACACTGTTGGCTAACACAAAGATCTAATCCTTGGCTGAGCTAGCCAATGGTGTAGGGCCGCGGGTGTGGTGTCGTCTGCAAGTACAACCTCTTGACAACCTCTGTTGAGATCAAGTGATCCAAATTTAGGAGCAGAATGAACTGATTAACAAATTGAATACAATAAACACATAGATATGGAGAACAACACAGATATCTAGTGAACAATATCATCTATTGAATAAATGAAATAGGCTCAAATTGTAAAAATGCAGAATTGAAACTACTTGCTCGAATGGTGGTAGATATCTCTGAGAAGAGATGTGGCTACTACACACATCCATCTGAGAAGAATGATTACAATGAGGCTCCATAGGACTTTTTAACATTACTCGTGAATTCCAAAATGCTAGACATCCACAAACCTAACCCTAGGAGATGAAACGCCAAACATTATGTGGGCCCCTATGGGTAAGTTGGTACCTCAACTTCCTGGGGACGTAACTTTTTCATACGACCTCCATTTTAGGCATGTGACAGCCCGTTGAAAAGGTCTTTTCAAGAAATACACATTACACCATCAAAATTTGACTCCTTCTATAATT
>SNQJ01S0073995.1:17687-54919 GCA_010110895.2 Picea sitchensis | reverse complement strand
GCTCCATTTTAGGAGAGTATCCAAACATAATCTAAAATGGAGGGGTTGTAGTGCTAGTCACAAAAAATGGCGACACACTAGGCAAAGCCTTAGATCTATGTAACAATGAGTACATTCATATTTTTATTTAGGATTGAAATTCCATCACACAAAATCAAAAGGAAGAAAAAAAAGGCCCCATGACTTGCATATTGAAAAGATCTAGGTGATTCAAAGAGCATTGGGACTCATTAAAATTTAATAGATTTGTTTCAAAATTATATTAGACATTATAATAAATGGATAGAGGGAGAGTATAGGAAGTAAAGTAAGAACGAAACATCAAGAATGTTGAGAATACAAGTATGATGTATTTCTCTGGTGTTGCTCTGCTACCAACGAGTGTCCATAGCCTCGACGAAGTCACCTCGGTGTCACAAGCCTTGCACCACTGCCAATGAACATTCATAGCCTCGACGAAGATACTTTCATGTGCCATGTGATATGGAAAGAATTTCCCCAATCCTTTACCTTTTATAATTTTTTATTCTCTTTTGTTTAGAGATATAGGTGGATGGGGGGATTCTAGTTAACCTTTAAAGGAACTAGGGATGACACCTATGACGGTGAGATATGATAACTCGATTATAGATAAGAACTTCTCAAGTTGTGATTCCTAACTTACTACAAAAATCTCATCTACACCATTTCGTTCATCTTTTGTAACATATCAATCTGTTGTTTACTTGCAGTCCCTTGGCTCTCTGCTTTCCCAACATATTTTTGTATTGACAAGATTTGTTCCTCTACTAGATCTTAACTTGTGATAGTGAAAAAAGGGCTTACATGTCTGGGAGAGGATTAGAATGGACATCCTATTACATATATGTTTAGGCCTTCTACACAAAATGTGCCTCTTTTGAGTGTGTGACTTGCTTCAATTTGTAAGAACTCCAAAATCACAAGTGTATCCAACCAGAAGGACAAGGTAAAACCATTAATCAAATAGATCAAGAAAACTCAAACTAACTAAGCAAACAAAAGTCAAAGAGAAAAAACTATAAACATGTTTAATTTATGTACAAGTGATCAATAGCCTCAAGGGATAACTGATATAATGTTTTAGAACTTGGCCATTTATAGGAAGAGACTCGATTTCTCCCTGAAGGTTTTGTAATCGAAAGGTTCCTTGGCCAATATTTTCTTTGATAAGGTAGGGACCAAGCCAAATTTGTTGAAATTTCCTATGTTTCCCTTTATCTTCATGTGGTTTTTCCCATTTCAGGACTAAATCCCCAACTTGGAATTCTTTCTCACAAGCAGACTTCTTATCAAACCAATGTTTTACACTTTGTTTATGGTATTCAAACTTGGTTTTAGTATTGTCGTCTATTTCTTCAAGGTTTAACAATGTATTTATATGACTTTGGATAACTCATAATTCTCTTCCTCGGGACTATTGTGTAAGTTGGAGAGAGGGAAGGTAAATGTTCATGTGTAACACAACTTCTTTCCCATACACAAAAAAATAAAATGATGTTCTGATAGAGGCTTTTGGGTTGACATGAGCTTTCAAGAGAGCATTTTGTAATGCATTGTGTTAATTTCTCTGGTGATAAACCACGGTTTTATTTAGTATATGAATGTTGTTCTTGTTTGTGGATTCTGCTAGGCCATTTCCTTGGGGGTAATAGTTAGTTGAATAGTTTAAAATAATTCCCTTTTCTAATGCATACTCAGATAATTTCAAAGATGAAAAATAAGCAACATTATAAAATACTAAAGAGTTAGGAATACGAAACCTTGTGATAATGTGTTGCTCAAGAAAATTAATCACTACTTCTTCATTCACTTTGACTAAAGGAATTGCTTCAATCCAATGCATGAAATAATCAATTATGGTTAGAATATACTTGTGTTGTTTAGATGAATGAGGATTTATCTCACCGATAATATCTAATCCCCATTGCTCGAATGGTTCTTCCATTGCTACAGGATGAAGAGTAAAAGAGGCATTTCTTTCTCTCCCTATTTCTTTTTGACATGCTTCATAGCTTCTTGAGTACACATGAGCATCCTTAAAAAGGGTGGGCTAGTAGTATCCCTCTCTTAGCACTTTATTAGTTGTTTTGTCTGCTGAGAAATGACCACCAACTAGTCCATCATGCATATATTTTAGTAACTTCTCAACTTCTTGTTTTTCAAGACATCTGAGCAATACTCCATCGTAATTATTTTTGAACAAGATGCTATGTAATAATTGATATTGTAAAGATTTCATCTGTAATTATCTTCTTTGTTTAGCATTGAGATGATCTGGAGTGGTGCCATGTTGTAAATAATACCTAAGATCTTTGTAACATGATCCTTCAATGTCTGGAACATACATAACTTGTTGCGTATACATGATATGTTCATCTTTCCATCCATCCTCTTCTTGTTCTTCAACATTAGCTCCTTGGGTTACTAATTTACACAATTCTTAACCCTTTACAATGTTGGCTAGTTTAAATTCGAGATCATACTCTTGTAGGTCCATCATCCAATTTCCTCTTCTTTCACCTAATTATTTTTGTAAGAACATGGATCTCACTTTAGGGTGTGGGATGATGACTTTAGTATGATTTTTTAGGATGTACATTAGTGCTGATAAAAGAAAAAGGATATTTGTCTCCTTGTTCATCCTTTTGTGTGAGTACTATTGCCAGTGAATGTTTAGATGCAAATGTATATAGTAAGAAATATTTTGAAAAATCAAGACTCCGAAGGGACGACACATTGGCTATTTAAGTTTTAATATTTTCAAATGCTTCCTTTTCCAGAGGTGTCCATTTGAATTGTACATACTTTTTAATCATCTTTTGTAAAGGCTTTACAATCTCAGCAAAGTCTAGAACGAATATTCTGACGAAATTGATTCTGTTGAAAAAAGATTGCATAGACCTCTTGTTGTGCAATGGAGAAATTTGTATAATGGATTTGGTTATCTCTGGGTCCACTAAAATTTCTTGTTTTGAAGCAACATGTCCCATTAAAATTCCTTTTGAAACAGAGAATACATGTATTAAGAAAAATTATGTATTTTCTGAAACACTCGAAAATATGATTGAGATGTTTTGGGTGGTATCCTCTTTCTTTTGAATAAAATGTAACATCATCAAGGTAAACCACCACACTTTGACTGATTAAACCTTTGAAAGAAATGTTTGTTTCTCTTTGAAATGTGGCTCCTGTATTCATAATACTAAAAGAAAATATTTTGTAAGCACAAGTTCCCCATTTAGTTTGAAGTGGTCTTTAATCAGTCTGGTTCTGCTACAAGAACCTGGTTGTATCCCGAAAACCCATCTAGTAAGGAGAACAGTTGAGATACAGAGACAACTTGCAAGATTTGTTCCATTGGGGGAACTGGATAGTTATCCTTGTTGGAAGCAGGATTCATATGTCTAAAATATATACAAATTCTCATTTTTCCCAACTTTTTCCTCACGGGAACCATATTAGATACCCAAATTGAATTTCTTACTTTAAAAATTATTCGAGCATCTAACAACTTCTTGAGTTCCTTTTTGTATAAGAGGTTCAAGAGTACGATGAATCCTTCTAAGATTTTATTGAAATGGATTGATTCCTTCTTTGATAGGAATCAAATGTTGTATTATTTGTGTATCATAAGTCTTCAAGTCATCATATGTCTAGGAAAAAACATCTTGATACTTCTTGAATAATTCTGTCAACGTATGTTTTTCTGAATATGAACAATAAGTTCCCAGGTTGACATTTTTAAGTTGTTCAGATGTTCCCAAATTGACCAATAAATGCATCATCATGGAGCTGTTGGTCTTCAGATTAGATGGCCTCCTAGATTTAGATTGTATATCAAATAACTTCTCAAGAGTCAAAACATTCTTTAGGACACAATTTGTCTTTATCTTATCAATTTATTCTCGATAAGCTTGCATATCTTGTTAATGAATTTCATCATCGATCATTGTGTTTTGGAACATGTCCGAACTAGTAAATAAGTTGACAATTTAAGAATCACAGTCAAATACTCTCCAAATTGTAACATTGTCAGGTACAAATGGCCTAAACATTAATTCAATTGAAAAACCATTGTCAGGAGGCATGAACCTAGATGCCACATTAATTCAATTGAAAAACCATTGTCAGGAGGCATGAACCTAGATGCCACATTGCCCAAAATATCAATGTCAACATTTTGATCACGGGTATAGAATTAATATTAAATGCATCAAATGAATAAATAAAATTACATACCTCTTGTTGATAGGATTTTAGATGCAAAGACATGCAATGAATGGTATTTATTACCTATCAAATGATTATTTTAGAATCACTAAACACCTTAATATATTTTACCTGAATATCAATGGATTTTTTTAAGGTCTTGAACTAAGGCTTCGTATTCCATATTTTTGTTGGTGCATTCAAATTCTAATAAACCTAATATGAGAATTTTTCCTTGACTAGGGTCAATTAATACACATCCTATGTCAACTCCATCCTGAGTTTTGGAACAGTCAAAGAACATGGTCCACATGTCCGGGACATTAGTTTTGTTAGTCAAACTAAATCCTAATTTAGTAAGTACGGGACATACACTATTATGTGCTCATGGGAATAGGCTTGATTGTATTTCATATGGTATCTCAGAAGTTTGGGATTTGTAACAACCATAAAGTTACCTTTGTCTCCCGTCATATATTTGGAGCATCCACTGGCTCATATACTTAAGGGTTCATTTTTCTTTGAGCCGACAACACTAATCCACACTTGTCACTTCTTTCTTCTTCCAAAACTTTGACATTTTCTCATAGGAATTCAAATCTAGTTCATAGTTCTTTAATCGACAGCCAACAAATTTATGTCCATAGTTATGACATAATGTAACATCTCAATCTCATTGTTCAATAGGTCAAAATTATTTTTTGTAGCTGTATACTCATTGACTGCTGATTATTTCTTGACCTCCTTAGTTTCATGTCCCTAGACTCAATTTGGCAATTTGCAATATGTAATGGTTTTTTTATTTTACCGCATCATTATTTGTTGTGGCAAGTATTTATTCCTTTGAAATCTTTAATTTCATGTCTAAGTCTTAAGGAACAATTTTACGATTTTGAGACCAAAGTTAGAATAGTAGAAACAACAACCATAGAAAATTCCTTTGAAATTGGAAAGTGGTGGTCTTCTTTGAGCAAATCAATTTATTCCATGATGATGACGTCTTTCAACATGAAGCACATTATTTCTTTGTTCTAAATATTCAACCCTGACACCTTTTTCCCCACTGGCCTCGGGTGGTCGATTGTCTTCCTTGTTTCTGTGCCTTGTTGTTATTGATTGTACATTTGACAAACTTGATGTGGGTTCTTCATCCTTGGCTTGCCACTACTTGATCCCTCTTCATAACCCAAACCGCTTTTCAACGTTGGATTCCTTTAATCGGGATTCTAATGGTGGCTAATCCTTTCCTCAGGCTCCTCATACTTGACATATTCTGGTTATACAAGGCTTGAGATTTCTCCGTTTCTTTCCTTGTTTTCGCTACTTTTTGTTCTAATGCTTCACATCTTGCCTTCTTTTCCGACATAACTACTATTTCAGAATGTCTTCGATTTTCTTTTGCCTCTTCTAATTTACTTTTAGTAGGACAAGGTCTTCATTAGGGTTCTTTTACCGCCTTTCATAACTGGGGACATCAATTGTCTTTGCATTCCGTTTGATTCTTAGTTCATTAATCTCTTCCAAGGTAATCCATCATTTCTCCTTCCATGTCAACCACAACTTTGTCTTCATTAACATCACTCCCTCTGTTGTTATTATCATAATCCCTTTGGCCATAAGTATGAAGTCATTTAGTTTATTCAAATAGATGAATCATTGTCTTCAATTAATATCCCAAGGATCATCATCATTGTTTACGCAAATAATTTTCTTCTTAAAGCTATTCTCTTTAAAGAAATTGCGTGTTTGTACTTCCTCATCATCACATGTCCGATCCCTTTCCTTTGGGGAAATTTATTTTCATAACGACCTATCCTACTATAGTTGAAGAATTTGAAAGGCACTTACCTTTGTATTTTCCTGATACATTCTTCAGTCTCTTCACAAAATTTTACTAATTTTGATCGCTCATAATCCTCATTCTTGTCGGCTTTAAATGATGCTTCTTTGGAGGTGGTTTTATTTTTAACTATTCTCATTTCATATGCAACAATAGTCTCCTAGTTGATCAAACTCAAAGGTTTTAGATCATTTAGTTCTTCTATGGCAGAGACCTTCGGATTGAACCTATCCGGGAGAGATCTCAAGATTTTCCAACCAAAGAAGTCTCTCAATTTCCCCACCAACTTCTTTCATTGCATTTACCATTTCTTCTACCGTAAAGAATTTTCCAACAGTTTCATATTCTTTCATATTCAATTGTTCAAAACTACATCTGTAGGTTTGAAGCTTGGCATCCTTACCTTCTCATACCTTCATAACTACTAATGAGTTTTGTCCTTTGGCGCCCCGATGAATAAATTTTATGAATTCCCTCACAAGAATCCCACTAAGATAGCATTCATAGCCTTAAAGCAGCTTAAATTCTAGTTTGTCATCCCATATTAGTACAATTGGCTTCTACATAACTGTGATCTACCACATCCCAAACATCTACACCTAAATCCATTATGTAGGTTCTCATTCTAACTTTGCGTATAAATTTGTCCATCAACGTAGGGGCCTTATTATGAATTTCGTTCATGGTTTGACATTTTTAAGCTCTAGGATCTACGTTTAGATAAAAGGGGTCGAATTTGATACCAATTGTTAGAAACCTGAGAGGGGTGAACCAATTGTTTTACCAAGCTTGAACAATATAATTTTATTTTTAATTTTTAAAAGCACTTCCAATGAAAATCACAATGATGCGGGGCACAAGTACAGTATATTCAACATCATTTACACATATGAGATACACAGACAATTTTTCTGAGGAAACCCATATAGGGTAAAAAATCTCTTCTTCTATATATGATAAGTACATTTACATTCTTACAGTATCATACATAAGAGAACCAACTCATAATGAGGTCGCAACCTCTATTTTGTAAGATGCTACTCTAATGAGAGCACCAACTCTCTGCTTTCTCTAGCACAACTAGAAGGGAAGCACCAACTCCCCGGTTTCTCTAACACCAACTAGAAGGAAGCACCAACTTCCTCGGTTTATCTAGCACCAACTAGAAGGAAAGCACCAACTCCCTGCTTCTCTTAGCACCAACTAGAAGGAAGCTACAACTCCCCAGGTTCAAGAACCCACTTGGGACCTCTAAGAACACCAAATTCCTCCCTAGCAGCACCTCCCTAGCACCCTTGTTTATGAATATGAATTATTGAAACTTATTACAATGATATATAGTTCCAACAACAAATTTTACCTTACTCATCGTTTCGCAAGATTTCGGTCAGTTTCCTCAATCGCCTTCCCGTGATGCATCCATCAGACTTTTCTATTCTTATGCCTCTTGTGCTTTCTGCACCATTCCCATTCAATGCACCTTTTGTCTTCAATCCATTTCAAATTTCCACGTGCACTCCACCCCTTCTTCACACATGCATCCCACACCACGACAACAACACCGATTTCTTCCTTTTTTTTGACCTTCTTATGCTCTTTGTGCATCTTGTGCATACCATGTGTCCAATGATTTTGCATGCTCTACATGTCGAGTGCTCTTAATTGCTCATCATGGAAACTCTTCAGCTTATCTGTTTGTTAATCCCATGTCTCCATCATCATTGGGTGTCATGATGAAATTAATTCGCATCACCAACAGTCAAGATTCTTCATCTTCTATTACAGCCGAGCTCAACTATTCTGTTGCAATTACAGGCTCCAACACACATCCAACTGTCAATCACCTCCATGAACAAGGTTCTACTTGTGCATGCCTCGAGATTCTCTTTCTCTCACCTCCTCTCACACCCACCCCGGCGTCTTCGGAGTTCGCAGAAAACAATCAGTGGTTTCTGGCATTTACATTGTGACGTGCAACAGCTAGCCTCCTCCTTCGATTTGATTCAATTTCATCCGCACCATTGAATGACTTCATTAGTCTTGCATTCATTTCAACATTCCACTCTTCAGCATTTCAGGATCACCATGGTGGAGGATTTTAGTACTCTCCATTTCTCGACTCCTGAAACCTAAAAGGGAGCTTGTCTTCACTAACTCCTTTCCCCATATTCCACCGATGTGACCAAAGGTTGTGACCTCTAAACGATCCTAACAGTGTTTCGCATTTCGACTTTTCGACAATTTGACATTCTTGTGATCATAACTTTCCACTCCATGTTATGATCCCTGAAATGGAGCTTGGTTGCTATATCTCTTTCCTCTATCTCTCGACGATGTGACCAATGGTTGTGACCATAGCCTTATCTAAAAGTCGTGATTTCGCACTTCGTGTTTCACATCTCTGCATTTCCTTTGCATTCTATGGTGAAGTGTCGACACTTCAACTCCCCAGACTGAACTCAAATGGAGTCGATCAACGGGTCCGATACTTTATCGCTTCTCATTTCGGGATTTCGACATTCCCATGGTAGAGTTTCTTGATGCTCCATGTCGTGGTCCCCGAAAATCCGAAATGGAGCTCGCTAGCCGAGGTATTCTCTACAGCTCTTCGTTCTCTAGATCAATGGTCCACAATCCTGCAGGATTGATGACTATCTCACTGGACTTCATCCTTCGACTTTGGGAGTGATGATAAAAATCCCAAGAAACCACCGAGGAGGTCGCGATTGTGTCACTCGGGATGATGTGTTAGACCGTAGGGTTAAGCACGTGTCACCGGGGACCAGGAATTCCAGCACCGAAAATGCCAAAACAACTCGAGACACTTATTGTTGTTCAATTGTGCCACGGTCATGATCTTCCACGCGTCCTTTGTTGATGTGGTCCGCCACATTCACCTCCTGGATTTGTTGGCCCAGATCACTTCACGATTTTTCATATCATGTATTTCAACATTCTTAATGAAAGTTCTCGGTTAATCTTCAAATCCCGACTGTGGAAACTGAAATGGAGTCGCCAATTTTTTGATTCTTCGTGACTGCGAACTTCGGATCGAGGAGTCTCTCGGACACTTGACTTCCATCTCCCTCTCGGTATCCAAACTCTTTAATGAAGTCGGATCAACGCATCAAACCTCGACGGATGTTTAAGAGCCAATGATTTTGTATATCGCGAGTTCGGGACTCCTGCTGTGAGGGTCCTTGACATTTCCATCTCCTGTTATCCGAACCTGGAGCACCAAATGGGAGTCATATGAATATCACATCGGCTAAAGCCACATTGCAGAATCCCCTGATTCCTCAGTAGTGAGAGTCCTTGATATCTCCATCTCCCAGATCCTAAACTCGTAGTCTAAACTCTGAAATGGAGTTTGACTAACACTTTGATCTTTCCATTCGATCATCGTTGCTCTGCTGGTCTTCCTTGCCTAGTTGTTTTCCATCAAATGAACAAACACACCTTTCTCAGACCGCGCCTGGAATCTGCGTTAATTCCTCCTGAGATTATTTTGTTCATGTTTTTCCATCGATGCATACTCGATCTTGGCATCAATGACAAGTACGCCTCAGAACATGCTAACACTATGTTGTACCATTATGGAAATTCTGGTTTGCATACACCATGCAAATTATAATTGATATTCTAATTCACAACCGTATGCCCTAAAAGTTCTTTAGGACCATCATGGATATCATCAAGTACATTGACAACCTATAAGATTATGGTACAAAGTTATGGAAAGTGGGAAATCAAATTATTTTCCATAATATATAACACTTATTTATGAATTTTTTACAACTTATAAGAATATGGTACAAAATTATGGAAAGTGGGAAATCAAATTATTTTCCATAATATATAACACTTATTTATGGAATTTTTTGTAAAGGAATTTCTTGGAAGAATTTTGTATAGTAGTATATAATAGTTATTTTTTGTGCAACACTATTTTGCATTTTTTTAATGTTAATTTTAAATATATATTGGAATTAATAAAGTCGCTGAACTCTCTAATATGAGATCAAAATAGTTGCAAATTGTGTTTGTGGCTCTTGGGCCAATCTCAATCAATTATTATTATGTTAGTATGTAGATCTCACTATATACATGCACACCGTATAATTTGTTCTCTAGATGAATTAGATAGAAAAAATTATTATGTATTTAAGAATTATGACATATAGAAAAACAAAACAGCCTTAAAAATTATCAATTTTTTCTTATGTGTGTTTGTGTTTACAATTTCATTAGTGATGAATATGTAGATCACATTTAAGATGAAAGTGAGTGTATTCATTGGGTATGTACTATATTCTCGTATGACTAGATCTAGTGTCCGTGATTGCATCGCGGAATGCTGGGCTCTAGCCCCACCCCACCGGGGGTAATAGGGTGGTGGATCACCCCCTATCTGGTGGAGTCTCCCCACCTCAAGCATGGGGTTTGGGGCGTCATCAATGAATCCTTTGTTTTTGGCATTTTCGCTTCATTTTTGCAGTTTCGGCACATGGTTTTCGATGGTTTTCTAATTTCGATTAATAAATTAGGATTGTTGAATAATATGGGTCAATGAATTAGGGTTTTGATGTCGTAGGATACTATATATGTGTTATAGTCCCAAAATTCCACATCTATGCATCCAAGACATTGGCCCATCCATTTGCATACTTTGCCAAAACATATTGTTGAAGTTTCCTCTTAAAACCTTTTGGATAATGCACGTAATTCGTGCGCACTATTATCTCGCCATGTGTGTTGCATGTTGCACCCCATGTACATACGCTTGTTGTAGGCTAGCGGTCCCGCTGGCTACTTCCAAAAATGAAAAAATAACATGAAATCAAGGCTGATTTCAACCTGGAAGCTATGGCTATGGAGGGTTTCCTAACCATTTTACCCCATGTATCCCTTCCCCAAACCTAATACAAATATTTTTGTCATATAAAATAGGTCTTGGGTTCTCATTCCAACATCAAGAATTAGAACAAATAAACTCTACCAAAATCCCTTTCCCTCTTATTTCCCAAGTTTTGCATCTTGCTCTGAGATATATCCTCAGCTTTCCTTTCCATCCATTCTCCCTATACAAACCTTCCTTCTTTCCATATTGGCATGTTGGTTGTAAGATAATTTAAGGTGGATCTATGTAATTCTGAGTCGTAATACAAAGGATCCTGTAATTTGGTTCATAGAGTGGTGTCCGTAAGCAAAGGTTGTAACCTTTCATCTTGTATATGAATATAAGATATTATCTTTGTCCCAAAATTTTATGTGTACATGTTCTTGTCTATTTGATCATTTACATCTATATTTAGGGTTTTAAGTGATTACTAGAGTTTGTATATGTTGTTGTGTTGTATTCTTAATCTATTGTAGGTTAGTTCCTTTGGGAGGAGATCTATGATCTAAGAGGCAAAAACAAGTGGAAGAGGTCTACATCAAACATAAATATTCAAGGTGCACTCATTAACCCTCTATTCCCTCTTTCTCTTATCACTTAGTCTAGAATTGTTTGGGGTATATTAGAGATAATTCAATATTTTAAGGGATTTATCACTCTACCTATTCCTTAGACCCAATTTAGGGGAATTTTCCCCATGTAAATATGTATTTTATTGTAGGTGAAATCATGGAGGTGGGTAACACTTTCATGGCGATGTGATCTCCAAAATTCCAAATGCACCGCCCAATCCATTATTATTTTCTCGCCAAAAGATGTGTTTTTCGGACCAACTATTTTGGTCGGGTGCGGGAACGGCCAAATCGAATGGTACAATGACGACACCCTCAATTTTCGTGTAAAAATTTTGTCGAACATATTTTTTCCATCCGGCAATATGTTTTCTGCCGAAAGATATTCGGATCGGAAGTGTTCTTTTCTCGACCGAAGAATCGTTTCCTCGCCGTAAAAATTCTTTGGTCGAAGAATGTTTATATATCAACCACATCGATATTGTAACGTTTTCTTAGATCTTTGCATTTGTAAGTGTTCCTTCATTTGTGAACGTTCCTGAGTGTTGGCGTGGACGTAGGGTTGGCGTAGAGGTCGTGTTGGCGGGCGTTCCGCAAATGAAAGTGGTAGGTTTCTTTTGTGTTGGCGAAAGGGTCAACGGTCGTGTATTTCAATCGTAACTTTTTAGTTTCAATTTTAATTTTAATTTTAATTTGTACATTTAAACATTAAATTTAATTTTTATTTTGAAATTAAAATTTAGTTAAGTAGCCCCTATGGCCAACTGCGGCATGCCATTGGCTTGGCTATGACGACCAAGTCATAGTCCAAAGGACTCATGACTGGCCGTGGGGACTGATCAGTCGCAAGCAAATATGTGGCTGCCGCGGCACTATTCGGCCATTATTGTGGTTAGCCCTCTACCGCTAAGCTTCACATTCCAAAGGGATTGTGACCGGTCGGGGCCATCCCCGTATCAAGCTGGCACGACGGCTTAATATTGGCCCCTCGGCTACCGTCATCACAGCCTAGTAGACCGTGACTTTACCGCAGGGGCCACCGTGGCCAAGTCGCAGCACGCTTAACCTCTTAATATTGTGGTCGTTCTCATGGCCAAGTCACACCACTAGACTCATGACTTGGTCATGGGGGTCTAAAATTTCTATGGCCAAGCCATATATTAGATTGTTTTAATGAAAGTCTTGTTCGTTTTTTTGTTCCCAAATGTACAATGTTACTTAGTATATGGTGCACCATGATATAAATTTCTTTATTAGGTGTTAATTTTTAACATATACAATATTTTGTTATTTTAAATGTTACTTAGTATATGAAAATTCATGATATAAATTTTTATTAGGTAGTTAATTTTTAACATATACATATTCTGTTATTTAAATTTAAAGGTAGTTTTTTAATTTAACAAATTGTACTTTTAATGACTTTTAAATAAAAAAATTATATTATTTATTACACCATACTCATTGTCATTATAAGTGGAAAATAAAGACAAGTTATAAATGTTATATAAGTTTCTTCTATATTTTATACAAAGTACTAGGATTATAAATCAATAGATTGTGTCTACATAAATCTTTAGGATATGTAAGATAATGAGATTTTAGGCAAATTCAAACTCTAAAATAAGTTGTTCTACATAAAAGAAATCTAAATATAGAATAGAAGCCCTCTATAGAATCTCACAATTGCAAGTGAGAGATAAATTGATGAGAATGAGGAAGGAGATAAGGAGGAATGAACATCTCAAGAAAGGTGTCCCAAAGAAATCCATTACTTTAGAAAATTATCTAAACAATTAAAGTAATTTAATAACCATGGATATAAAGTAATTACATTTAAATTTAGTAATTTGTTCTTTAATTTTTTATGTTTTTCTTTTGTTTCTGCTAGCTTGTCCATGACATGTGGGACTAACTTGTGGCTAAGAAACCGACCAAGGGCATCTAGTCAGCCAAAATCACCTCGGGATTCTGACTGCCCTGAAAGCCACCAACCCTTAACATGGTTGAAATTTTTTTTCCCCGCAGGTTTCAAACCAGTGACTTTAACATCACAGAGTGTCTTTAACAACACACTCATTAACGACTGCCCCACACCCTGGGACTAAAAATTTCCAATGTTAATATTCAAATCCCATAAAATATTCCTTAGATTTCTTTATATTCAAATTCGAAATAAATACATAGAATGTACAATTTGGAAAAATGAAGAGAATGCTAATAAAAATGGTTCCATTAATTCCTAATTATCACAACTGTGAATATGTACCACATCTATGACCTATGTCTGCATGGAAGGCATATGTACCACATATATTATGTGAACATGTAACATGAATCAATAGATCATGTTTACAAAAGTCTCTAGGATAACTACATGAATACAATTTCACACAAATTTAAGTCCGAGAGTAAATTTTCCTACACAAACAAGAATCCCAAAAGTAGTGTGGAAGTCTTCATAACACATGAAACTAGAAGAACCATAAGGGATGGGAATGAAGAATGTATATCCCAAATTTGTAATTTGTTCTTTCAAACTCTAAATATTAATATTCCAATTCTAAACAACATTCCCTCAAAGGCCTTATAGTGGAAATTTAAAAAGGAGTGTATAAGGAAGTATAATAGATTATATGGAAAAAAAATTCATTAATTGATTATTATTAAACGTGGGCATGTACAATCATTATTACTTGTAAATCCATACTATATCCATTTACGTAAACCTAGTTAGTCTCTGATTTAGTAAGAAGTTCATGTGTACATCAAGTAGATATTTCACTTTGCCATATCAAAAATTCCATATAGATAAATGAACTTAGATATCGATCCTATCCTCATTTTCATATTTAAGAGGAAAATTTACATCACTATAAAGTATTCAAGAAAATACAAAAAAAATCAAAACACTAATCATAACCACAACCCTTTTTAACTAGCCAAAATTGATTTTCTCACAAGTTTGTACCTTATAAACTTATATGTTATACCTAGGATAAACCCATTGTAAATTGAATTGGTATGCCTAATCCTTTGATTTTCATTTTCATGATATTAATATGTGAAGATATTATTGAACTCAATATGGACCCCTTAAATTTGGTAAATTCAAATAACTTCAAAATTATTTAAAAAAGAAAGTCAAAACTATCAATGCACATATCTAATATTTAAAAAATAAACAAAAAGACTCAATTGAAAGAATGAAAATATAATAAAGGTGGACCATGAGAATATATACGCTTTACACTTATATTCAACTTATGTATATTTCACACAGCTGCAAAGCGAGAATGAAACCCTAGAGCTTTGCAACGCCGCAGACACGATTGCTACATGCACTGACACTACCGTTCCAGGACAACGAACTAAGATTTGGGGGTGAAGGCCTCATGAGACAACTGAGCAACCAGGATGAGTCCGGAAGAGGGGGGGAAACCCCCCTTGTACAGTGATGTCACTGCCAATGACAAGAATGGAACCCATGCCAAAAGACCTGAATTCAAGCCGCCACCGCACCTGCGAGATCAACTTTTCACCCATGAATAGGGGCTCAGGAAAGAAATGGACATAGAACCCAGTACGTCTCATCCAAAATCTTCTCGAGGATGGGAACCAGGCAAGTGCATACGACAAATGGACAAACACCCTCATTATCACATCAAATCAACACGGGTAGGGGAGCACACTCAATTTATGATGGATCATGCTCTAATCGGCAAATTTTTAGGCCTATGGCCAACTGAACGCGACCTCACACGCTGAATCAAGGACTGGTGGAACCCCAAAGTTGACTATGAAGTTCATCTCGGCTCCAAGGGTTTCTTCACAATAATCCTGTACAACCTCGAAGACAAGGACAAAATCTTTGATAATGGACCGTACTTCTATAACTCGGTGGGATTGTTTCTGCAATTTTGGACAGACAGATTCATCCCAGAGAAGGAGGAATTTACAAGAGCGCCAGTATAGATACGTCTGTACTCACTACCCAAAGAATTCTGGCTGGAAAAAATACTCATGGGTATCGGGAACATAGTGGGGCGCTATGTAAATGCATTGGAGGCTACAAAGATGAGAAAGTACACCTCATATGCTCACATCTGTATCTATATGGACATCTCAAAGGCTCTGCCAGGATCAATTACTCTAGAATACCAGGACGACGATTGGAACCAAATAATCGATTACGAACACATCCCCTTTCACTGCAGGAAGTGACACGAGCACGACCACCTCTTCAGAGACTGCCCTCTAAACGCTCCAAGCACCAAGGCTAGTGACAGTAAGAAAAAGGACGGCTTCACCAATGTCATAGGTAGGTGCAAAAATCCACCAAGAAAAAAAAAGTAGAGCATGGCCCCAAAGGTTCCAACCAAAAATTCCTATGACGTTCTGAATCAGTTGCCAGAAGAGGAGGAAATACAAAACCCTCATCAAGCAAAAATCCAGGCAAAGGGTAAAAGCCCAGAGGAACCCAACCCGACTCAAGCCAAAGAAACAACCCAAGCATATCAAACAGGTACAGAAGGAGACACCACCATGCAGATGGATGAAATGGATCTGGCGGACATAGATCTAGAAAAGCTGGAGGAAGCTCTTAACCAAAAATCCCTGCAACACATCTCTTTGGACCAACTCCGTAAAGTCCATAAAGTTTTCACAAACTCCACAGTAGGATCTACGGAAAGACTGGGCATAACTGCAGACCCAGGAATATAATCTAAGAGGGAAACTAAGGAAAACAAAAGAAGGGTATGCAAAACAACCCACCAGCTTAGATCCAAGCAAATGATCCTCCAAGATTGTATCAAAGCTGAAAACCCAGATGTCCTACTCCTACAAGAAACTAAATGTGTAGGACAGGAAGCTGAAAATATATTCCGACGAAGCTAGAGGGGCTGCGAATTATTCCATCAAGACTCAGTGGGAGCTTTTGGAGGATTATCCATTCTTTGGAACCCACATACTGTCACTCTACAACAACCCTTCTCCACGGCTGGTACTCTCATGACTTATTTCACGGTAACAGGATCTACCAAGGAAGGAGCCATCACAAACGTCTACGGACAGCAGACCGCACAAGAAAAGGAAAGCTTCATACAAAAACTACAGAATGTCAAAACCCTACTGAATATGCCCAACTAGATCATGGGCAGTGACTTCAACATGATCCTGACGCTATAAGAGAAAACTGGAGGAACCAAAAAGCTGGAGCAAGACAACGGTACGTTCAAAGCCCTAATAGATCAGTTAAATATGGTAGATATGGAAACCCGAAATGGAATTTTCACTTGGTCCAATCGAATATTCGGACACCAGCATGTTTCTTGCATATTAGACCACTTCCTAGTTGCAGAAACCCTTCTTGAGGGCGACCCAGCAATGGAAGCCAACATAATGCCAAAATCAGGGTCGGATCACTGGCCTATTGTCTTCTGTCTGGATCCTAGCATTATTTCTAGATCCAAACCCTTCCGCTTTGAAAAGTTTTGGCTCTCTCACCCAGACTTCCACCAGCTAGCACATTCCTGGTGGATCCAGGCTGAAGTGAATTATGGCACTCACATGTACAAATTCCAGCAGCGCCTCAAAAAATTCAAGCAACAACTGAAGCGCTTGAACAAATCCACCTTTGGAAAAATTTTCCAACGACAGAAGGAAATTTAACATAGGCTCGAAGACCTACAAAGAACCTTCATCTTAGGAAGTAGAACTCTAGATATAGTGAAAGAAGAAGAGCAACTCCAAGAAGAAATGGAGGAATGGAGAAAGCAAGAAGAAATCCTCTGGCGTCAGAAATCCAGAGTTCAATGGCTCAGAGAGGGTGAGGGAAACACAAAATTCTTCCACAGGGAAATGGTGCACCGCAGATACATCAACCGCAACACTCAACTGGAGGACGCTCAAGGCATCCCTATAAGAGAACATGACCAAATAGTGGAGGAACTCAACTCTTATTACAAATACCTTCTCATGGAAACCATCGAGAACAGGGAAGAAGCAATCCAAAAAATAACGAATCACATACCCTCACTGGTCACCCCTGACCAGAATGAAGCGCTCCTACGCCCCATCACTCAAGCTAAAGTGGACCTAGCCATAAAAGAAATGCCCCTAGGAAAAGCACCTGGACTGGATGGCTTCACCACAAACTTCTTCCATAACTGCTGGGATCTAATTAAGGAAGAGGTCTGGTTGGCTGTTGAAGAATCTAGAACATCTGGCCAAGTACTCTCTGCACTTAATGCAACTTTTCTCACTCTAATCCCCAAAGAGGAGTGTGTTACTCATCCCAGGTAGTTCAGACCAATATCTCTCTACAATGTCATTTACAAAATAATCACAAAGGTCATTGCCACTCGCCTTAAGCCAATCCTACCTTTTATTATCTCCAAAGAGAAAGCTGACTATGTGGAAGGGAGACAAATCATGAACAATTTTATTCTGGCTAATGAGGTGATCCACTCTTTGAAAATGACCAAGATACCATGTATGCTTATTAAACTCGATCTCTCAAAATCTTTTGATAGAGTAAGCTGGAAATACTTGCGCTCCATGTTGGAGTCCTTTGGTTTTGATAAACTCTGGGTCAATTGGGTTCTCAAGCTCATCTCCTCAGCCTTTTTCTCCATCTTGGTCAATGGGATACCCTCCCATCCCTTCTCGTCCACCAGGGGAATCAGACAGGGTGACCCCCTCTCTTTCTTCCTCTTCGTGCTCATGGCAGAAGGGCTAGGGCGCTACATCAAAGCAACGATTCTGGAAGGCTCCCTTAAAGGATTGCCCCTTCATAACATCCATCTGGCACCTTTGCATAGTTAATTTGTCGATGACACTCTACTAATGAACACCCCTACTGCACATGAAGCCACCAAGATAAACTCCATTCTCTCTAACTTCACGAAAGCCTCAAGCATGCTCTTAAACCTGGACAAATCCAAGATTTACTTTTTCAATTCGCCAGTCACAGTATAGAACCATCTTTCCAGACTTCTAGGCATTTCTAAGAGCTCCCTTCCTTCCATTTACCTTGGCATACCCCTCACAGGGGAGCCAACGTGTTCCATTTCATGGGACAACCTGCTCCTATCTATCTCCCACAGGTTAAATAACTGGACCTTTAGACCTCTTAATATTGCTGCCAGACTGGTGCTCCTCAATTCAGTCTTGCAGGCACTGCCCACCTACCTTTTCACTACTCTAGCAGCGCCTATCTCGATAATTCGAGCAATCAGGAGTCTCCAAATAAATTTCTTGTGGAACGACCACCAAGCTAATAAGAAATGGGCACTGGTTGGATGGGATAAACTCTGAAAACCCAAAAATTTTGGAGGACTGGGTCTTCGTGATCCGGGAAAGCTCAACCAAGTCATGGGGGCCAAAATGTGGTGGAGATGGTTACAACATATGACAGAACTTTGGGTGCAAATATGGAAACAAAAGTATGCCTCGAATACACAAACCAACCAATTAATCAAATTCAATGACCATATCCAAGGATCCAACATTTGGAACACAACCTGGAAAAATCTCCCTCTCATTCAGAAGCATGCTTTCTGGGAGGTAAGAAATGGAGAAAGCACACTATTTTGGCAGGACTCATGGCAGTAGCTACCCCCCCTCAGTGATTTGGAAGATCTCAATCCTCTCAAACATAAGCTCCATCTGAATATCTTCAAGAAAGTTAGAGATCTTTGGAACCCAACCCACAGGAACCAGCCCTGGAGACAATGGAAAACAGAGAGAACGAAATTACAGCTCACGGAAGACACAGATCTTCAAACTTGGCAAGAATGTGCATCCCATCGGAAAATACCAATCAAAGAGGGACTGAACATCCTTAGATGGGGACACTCTACCACAGGTATTTTCTCAGTTAATGAAGCCTATTACCTACAGGGAAACTATCAAAATCATATCCTGGAAATAATCTGGAGCAAAATCTGGAAAGGCATCCTATGTCCCAAAGTATCCATCTTCCTTTGGCTCATGGCTCAAAATCGTATCCTCACGTGGGATAATCTCATAAAAAGAGGCTTTATAGGCCCCTCCAGGTGTACCCTATGTCACCAAAGAGAGGAAACCATGGAACATCTCTTCAACAACTGCCACTACAGTCAACAGATCTGGGATTAGGGAGCCCAAGCTATGAAACACACCAACAGAAACAGGAGTAGCACCAGGGAAACAATTGCGAACTGGGATACAATCTCCTTCCATAACCCAATGCTCGAATGCATCTAGTAGATGCTCCCTAGGTTCACCTTATGGGAAATCTGGAAAGAACGGAACAAACAAATCTTTCATTTGAAAACTTCCCTTTGTGCTATCACGTGGGAACGGATTGAGAAGTTAATTCGAGAAATAGTCAATAACAAACCTTGGAACCCTAAAGATCTTCAATGCATTCCTGAGGAGGAAAACATTCTCAAAAGATGGAATATGCAAATTCACGTCTGTCCTCCAATGAAGGAAAAAGGAAGCCTCTCCAACAACCCCACAAATTGGACCCCCCGTCCATTAGGTTTCATCAAGATAAACTTTGATGGTGCCTCTAGGGGAAACCCACGACCGGTAGGATTCGGCTCAGTCCTCCAAAACCATGTTGGTGAGATCATACATTTGGTGGCCGGTTTCCTAGGTGAGAATACAAACAATCTTACTGAGCTCCTAAGTCTCATTCGAGGTCGACAGGTTACAAATCACAATCAACACTAAAAGGTCATAGTAGAGGGAGATTCTCAGATTATCATCCAACTCATCACCAAAATCCTTCATGGAGAACATCCACTACGAATCTCTCCTAGTTAGAGGCTTTCAGGACTTCTGGAAGACTTTGGAGCTATCGTCCACCCCAACCTCACCATACTCCCTTCTCATGTGAAACGAGAAGCAAAAAAAGTAGTGGATTTCCTGGCGAATGCGAGAGTTGAGACCAAGTCAGAACTAATACACTAGTGAGACAATCTATCTGATGATACAGATCTCTCAAGGCACTGCAGAGATGATGCAGGAGCATCGCAAGTGAGCCAACGTGGAGACAAAGGATAGCTGGATGAGTGCCCAACACAATTTTTAAAATATCTTGAACATTTAATGGAAACATCAAGTGGAGGCGCACTTGTAAAATGTAAATGGACCTTGAGCGATCCACTCTCGTCCTTAGTATGTAGAAGGCATTTATGGTAGTTAATGTAAGTAGATAGAATTTAATTCTAGATTAGACAGTTTAGAATGAGAGAGGGAAACGGTATATAAACACCCTCATTGTGTATTGTATGATTATGAAGAAGAGAATAGAGGAGAAGCATAGAGCTGTGTAGCAGACTCCATGTACAGAAGTTCTGAATTAATACAAGAAAGTTGTGATTCAGACTCATGGTGTTCATATATTCTCTGTGTATGCATATTTGAATGTTATTCTCATTAATATTTTACTCTTTCTGTCATGTAATTGATTTTATGCTATGTATGAATGATTTCTTGTTGAATGTCTGAAATCTGAGAGAGAGAGTAAGGGAAATGAGTTTCAATTGTTTCTCTATCTGAGAAAGAATTCCTGCAAGGAGTGCAGTTGAATTGTCCGCAAGGAGTGCGTTGACAAAGGGTTCAGAGGGTTGTCTCTGAAAGATCATATTAGATAGCTTTTGTTCTCATTCACATAGAAGTGCAGTCAGGCAGAGGAGTCAGGCAAGGAGTGCACAGGCTGAGTAAACTCTCAGAGTTGCGAATATGAGCAAAGTATTGAGAGACTGCTGCTGCAGGTGTGCGCAGATTCGAAGGATTTCAACACTTGGAAGCGCTTGAAATTCTGCCACAAGGAGTGCGTGCAAGAGTTTTTCTGAAAGGCTCGAAGCTGTAGAAAGTTCAGAAGGATTTGAAGCCTTCGAATTTGTTGAAGGAAGGCACGAGGCCAAGTACTTTGAAAATTGGAAAGGAAGGCGTAGCGACGTCGACCATAGGAGGACAAGTTCTGCGGAGAGAGAATCCTTGTTTAATATGTGTAGAGGTTCTCAGAGTGAAACGGACGGTCAAAATTCTCTGAGGAGAAATCGTGAAGTCCCATGAGCTGTCAGATCTCACGGAAGAGCAGGGGAGTTACCACAAGTACTCCTAAAGGTTATAAGCTTAGGAGGAATAGGACCATATATCCAAGCCACAAGGGTCGTTGGATTTGCAAGCGGATCCCTATTTCAAGATTTCGTGGGTGGAAGTCCTGTAAAATTTGCAACGAGAATCGCGATATCATGAAACGCGAAGTCCCGAAGGCTAAAAGGACGGGGTGGGATCAGAGGAGACAGTGAGGCGGATAGGTGGTGCACCACCGACACAGATTCAAACTCTGTTGACCATTTCGGGTTTTTGCGGGTAAAAGGTTCGAGTCCCTCGCATTAGAATTCATGATATTGCGAAGTCCGAAGTCCCGGCAGAAGTAAAGGGGTGTTGAAAGGTCAACCTTGTGAGCGCATTGGAATTTTGGAAAATCGGGTTTCGGGAATCGCGGGAACAAGTTGCTTGACACCGTGACCGCCGAAATCGCGATAAGGAAAATCCCAAAAGGGAAAGAGGAAGGGTCAGCGTTGACTATTTTCGGGTTTCGGAGATTAGAGACAAGGCACTTGACCATCGGATTTGCGAAGGTGCGAAGTCCGACCTCCCGAGGTATAAAGGGGGAATTTATTGAAGTTGACCATGGGTGCAGATTTCCCAAAAGGGAAATAGAAGAGCCGTCAAGAGTTCTTCAGGCCAGTGAAAGGGGAAAGATCTTGTTGACGTCGACCTTCCGACCTGCGGGTTGAGGGGTTGCGTGCATCATCAAGAGACCTTTCTAGCAGAGATGCCTCAATCCCGGATGGGGTGACACGTCATGAAAAATTTCCATTCGACATAGCATGGAGCCAAGGTTTAAATGTGGTAGGCCGCTCCCCATCTATTCAACATTAATGATGGGAGCAGGCCATTACAGTCGCCCTCCAGATGAACGACTTCTCCCTCACGCGAAAGTGTTGGTACTGCAAGCATTAAGTATGGACAAGTTAAAGAGAGGCTAGGTGCAACCATCCCACAAAAAAATGAAAGCAAATAGGTCTGGACGCAGTCGGCTCATTCTTTCTCTGAAAGTCCCCGTCGACTGTAAGTTCTGGTGTGTTTTTCTCAGTGTCCTGTCTTATACTCACTCCTCCTCTACTATGCCTAGGGAGCGATGCAAGCCTCGCCGCGGGTCATCTTGGCAAACCCACGCTACTCATCGACAGAGGAGGTAGCATATGGAACAAGCACTCTCGCTGGCAAACTCTATCCTTCGACAAAGAGCGAGGGTTGCTCGTCTCGCACTCCATGCACCCATAATTGAGTCTGTGATGGAGAGGAGAGCTTAGAACACACCAGTTCTAGATAATTGGCAGCCCATATACATTAGGCGAGATGAAAATCCTCCAACTGTGCCTGAAACTCAAGCTGGAAGTAGCTTGAGGGGAAAGATTGAAGAGGATTTCCCAACCTGCTACATAGAGGAAATACCATGCCCGGAAAACACCTCGATTGCCCTGGAGCCTCAAGCAAGAGACAAGACGAGGGGGAGGCTCTGTGAGGATATCCCAACATGCTATGTCGAGGAAGTGTCTTACATGGATGAGGTCTTGCAGAGGACCTGTGCAGTAAAGGTGCACCACACAGACATCGTAGCCATGGACAAAGACGATGCCAATGCAGAAGCGAAGAAGGGTACCTCAGCCAAGGCAGACAAAAAAGGAATGCATGCACCACTCCTCTGCGTGACACACATGGATCTAGTGTTTGAAATCCGAGGACAAATGGAAAAACAAGAGCATAGAGCCCTCCTCATGGGACATCATTAGGATATGCTTCTGGACGCTTATTCCAATGCCCCAACGAATAAAAAATGTCCAACCTGCACCCAACTTTTTTTCATTCAGGCCAAAGTAGCGTGGCAAGAGGATGAGGACAATAGGTCACCGAGTATTTGAGCTTGTCTTTTTTAGTCTGGTTTTCAATCTTGTTGTTCAGAGTCAAGACGATATATTTCCATCTGTCCTGGTTTCCTTCTGGCAAGACATATGGAGAAATAGTATTTTGGCTTCTTTTCCTAGAAACAACATACTTTCCCCAAATTGTGCTGGTTTCCGGTAAAATGGCGGCACATTTGGTGGCAACAGTAACGCTGTATCTCTGTATTTTTGTCAATATAATATAGCAAGTAACACCTTTTTTACTTAAAAATAAAATAAAAAACTTATGTATATTTCCTTCTATATTGGGAAGTAGTTTCATTTGCATAAATGTGCAACCTAAAAGAACATAAAATAAATTTCAAAATTATATTCAATAGCAAGCTTAAGAATCGATTAAATAATTAATATTTATTAAAAAAAATTATAGGATGAGTTAATTCTCAAAATTATGCTCAATAACTGTATAAAGAATTTATTTAATAATTGATATAGATAAGATAAATTTGCAGGGAAGTGGAGAAGCCCAATAATTGTCATACTACAATCTTGTTACTACCTCTACTCATTTTTAACTCATAGAATTCAAAATGACAACCATTGTAACTTAGCATCCCAAAAATTAAAATATTCTAAATTTTTTAAAAGATCAAAATTTCATTTTACCCACGTGAAAATAAATTCATTTTTAATGAGATGAAAAAATATGTTGCAATAGGTGATACACCAAGAGCCACATAGAAGGAATGTCCGTACACATTTAAGTTTTTTTTAAATGAAAAGGAAAAGAGCTGAAAGCTACCTTGCAAAAAGGTATAATTCATTTTGTTATCAAAGATAAACAACCATGAGTATGATGGAATTGAATTGCAAAGAGTGAATATGGCATTGTATTTACAAAGAATAATCTAGTGTCATATTGTATGATTGTAGTTCAAGAGCAAGAATCTATATGGCACAATTATTTCTTGAGTGCATCGTATTTTTTAACCCAATTTCGTAGTGTACAAGAGTCTTAAAAAAATATTATTAAAAAGAAGTAATCACAAGTGACAAAATCCTTAAGAATGAGTTGATCAAATAAAACTAGGTTCAAAGTGTTTGCTAGCAAACATTTACACTAAGAATCAACACTAAGATTCAAGATATTTTCAATGAATAGAAAATCTATATTACTTTGTTAATGTTGGTATTTCTATAATGAGTCAACTTATTCATAGATTGATTAGGTTCAAAGTGTTTTCTAGCAAACATTTACACTAAGAATCAACACTAAGATTCAATTTTCCCATGAATAGAAAATCTATATTACGTTGTTAATGTTGGTATTTCTATAAGGAGTCAACCTATTCATAGATTGATTCCGTTTTAGGTGATCTGTAATGGTCATTAGCCAAGCTATCAAGATTCCTTAGGTTAGTGAGTCGGGCCCCATACAAATCCTCAAAAATTCATGAGCTCACTATTACTACCAATTGGATACTCTGGCAGGCATCCCAAACTGTAACATAAGGGAATCCAAACATTTTCTATTTTATAAAAATTTCATAAAAAATTCAATCTATCTAACTTTTTAATTCAATTTTTATTGTATTTTATAAAAATTTCAAATCTTTCGGAATTCAATATATAAATCCATTTTTACATATGTAATATTAGAGTATCATAAGTTTCTTACAAAGTTTAGCTTACAAAGTATTTACAATGCCTTGTTTACCGTTAAATTATATTAACTCTTTCATAAGTTATGTTGTTTTCAACCTTTTTGCACTTGATGCCACAAAACCAATATGCATTGTTTATCGTTAAATTATATTAACTCTTTCATAAGTTATGTTCTTTTTTACCGTTAAATTATATTAACACTTTCATAAGTTATGTTGTTTTCAATCTTTTTGCACTTGATGCTACAAAAAATTGGCTGTAGGTTTTAATAATGTGAATCTAGATTATAAAATGTATTCAAACTATTTTGATGATATTAAATATCATATGTTGTATGGTTTTAATTTAACGCAAGTAGATTATAAAGTTTATTCAATATTGAAGATATTGAAAGAGTCCTACACATGAAGTGATGTTCTTATTAGATGAGAATCTCATATTATAAATAAAAATCCATGGATACCTTTATATATAACACCTTGAATACCATCGCACCACTTCTCAACAAGTGAATGAATATGGTATGTTTGTTGTGTGTACAAAGAAGAATTCCCTCAACTCCTTAGACACCTTGCATTTGTGAATGCCAATTTTCCTAAGGAGATAATTCCTTTGATTGTTGATGCAAGGAAAATGACATGGAATGTATTTCATCCAACCACACCTACCTCGCATGGATGGACCTATATTTGGATTTGATTCCCGTGAGCATATGCTCCTTAGTTATGGCCTCAATCAAAAATTTCATTCAAAAACTCCTTGATTAACATGATTATGTAATTCATGCCAAGTTTTGCATTTTTCCGTGTTCTCTGCCTACAACAAGAGAAAAAATATTCATTGCCAAGAGTCATTTATATTTGGACTAGATCGACAAAACACATCTTCAAAACCATCTAGTGAGACCTAATGATAATGGGTAAGTAAATCTCCCCTGGTGTGCTTCACATGTTCTACATATTGTTTGTTGAGTCTTGGTCACATCTCTGCAAGACATGAGTGACCTACTTGTAGATTTTGGTTTTTCTTGAAATTATGTGATCAACATTCACCGGGATTGAATTTCACTTTTTTCAATCCCTCAGACACCTTGCATTTACAAATGTCAATTTTCCCAAGGAGACAATTCCTTTGATTGTTGATGCAAGGAAAATAACATGGAATGCATTTCATCCAACTACACTACTTTGGGCATGGATGGCCATTGTTAAGAACCAAATATGAATATAGCATAGAAAACCTCGTATTGGTACTCAACATCTTGAAAAAGAGAGATATTCAGATAATAAGTCTCTTCGAGAGGGGAACCTCCTTATGCCCACACATAAATGTACAATTCCAAGATGATTCAAATGAAAATGTCTCCTTTGGTATATATAGGAGACTAGGAGGTATAATTACAACTAATGGAATAAAGGCAACATAAATAAAATAACATTACTAATGTAATATGTCCCAATTAAGGGTACGATTATTTAGGGATTTCAACATGCCCTCCCTCGAGACAAGAGCCCTAACGCTGAGTAAATCTAGATGTTTCAGATAAAGACTCATCTTCCCAAGTGGGAATCTTCAGCCGGTAGTGTCCCCCATTTCATCGAGATACTCAAATGATTCTATTCCTCACCGGTGAATTTCAGTCGATGGCTTCAGTCTAATATGATTTTTCCTTCCTTTGTCAAGTTCTGGAAATATAGCTTGAACTGTGATCTTGTCACCCATAACCTTCTTTAAGCATGAAACATGGAAACTGCATCATGAAGATGCAAGTAAATCCAATTTGTATGCCATATACCAATATTTTGCAACATCTTATATGGCCATAAGACTTTGGTGATAATTTATTATTCTTCTCGGCTTGCTTGAGGGACATCCGCTTGTATGGTTAAATTTAAAAACACTAATATCCTACTTCAAACCCTCTTTCACCACAATGTTAATTGTTGCTTGTTGTTTGCTTTTATTTTGTGCTATGGATGTCATTCCTTTAATATTTGGAGAACTTTGTTGTTGATGTTCTATGTGATCTTCTACTACTCTTGAACCTAGATTTTTATTTTAGAGAAGAAGTGATGGGAAGGAGTATGGTATCCAGAGTGCCATAAATGGTGTCATTTGTGTTGTAGTATGAAAGAAGTGTTATACCACCATTCTACCAAGGGTAACCATTTGAACCATTGTGTTTTGTTTATCGTAGACAAAGCAATGAAGGAAGCCTTCCAGACATTTTTTTCATTATCTCAGTTTTTCCATCATATCTCATTCTATCATACTCAATATGATGGATGAGCTATGAGCCAATTGAGTGCCCAAACCAAAAAACAATTCTATCCAAAATGTCCAAAGGAAGATGGGACTATTACCACAATAATCTTTGGGCTGCCATGTAGTTTTTGAACTGCTCTCCATGAATGAAGGGCAACTGCATCGCCTTTGAAGGGAATGAGAGTGCACAAAAGTGTGAGTACTTGGTCGTACTTATCAACAATCACCATGATAACACTTTTTCCTTTAGACTTCTATAAATCATGATGAAATCCATGGAAACTCCTCCAGCTAACTTGGGATGGCTAATGGTTGTAAAATACCCGGGTCTGAATGGTTTCCACCTTATTTTGTCAAGTAAACCAGCATTCTTCCACAAACCTTGAACATCAGTTTTGAGGCCATCCCAAGAAAATTCCTTCTCGACCCTATGGTAGGTTTTCGAACCTCGAAAAGTCTCCTACAGGAGAGGTGGCAATTCCAATAGTACCTTTGTTTGAGTTAGGAGTTCTTAAAAAAATATGTTTCTATCTGTACCACATACCAATCATTTTCCATGTAAAATGTATCTCATGCACCAATTCATGTGAACCTTTGAATGAGAGTCCACACTTTTTCGCTATTTTCCATTCATCCCTTTGCTTCTATTATTTATCCAATCGAGTCAGATGATCGAGATAGCACAGAAAGGGCCTCAACATCTTCATCCTTTCTTGAGAGTGCATCTCTACAACATTTTTCTTCGCTTTTTATAGACGATTACATCATAACCCAACATCTGCTACCCATTTGTGTTTAAGTTCTTTTCCAATATAGTCTTTGTTCCGCAAAGTATTTAAGACTATCATGATCCTGCTTTTGACCTTAAAGTGCCTAACAATTATTGGGTTATGATGCCATTTCTTCAATGCATGTAGTATTGCCAACATTTCCTTCTCATAATGGGTTTGTAAAGCTCCTTTTCCCTCGAAAGTGTTTACCTCAAAAGCTAGGGGCCTTCCTTCTTGTGCATTTAGGACAACACCAATTCCATTTCTGAGGCATCACATTCCACAATAAAGGTTTTTAATTCTCGGAGGGACAAGACAGAGCTTGCAAATCATCTCTTTATGTTGTTCAAAAGTTTTAGTTTCTTCTGGAGTCTATGAAAATTCATCCTTCTTAGTTATTTTTGTTAAAGGTGCTTCTATTCTTAGTTTCGAACAAACTTGCGGTTGTAATCTTTCAAACCCAAAAATCCTCTCTAAGATTCTTCAATGCTTTTGGAATCAGCCGTAGCCCATCATGGCCTTTAATCTTGTTAGGGTCTACCTTGACACCTTCATGAGATACAATATGATCCAACTATCACCCCTTTCACTCCAAAGAAACATTTGGATGGTTTCAGAATATACATGTCTTTAGAAGAACACCTTGTCAACATGTCACATGATCCTCCTCCTTTCCAATACTTGCTATAGATTAGTATATCATCAAAAATACTAACACAAATTTTAAAGGAAGGGCTTGAAATGGAATTCATCAACCCTGGGAATGGAAGGTGCATTTGTAAGGGCCAAAAGGCATGACCAAAAATTCATAATGGCCTTCAAGGAGTTCTAATGTTGGTTTTTGCATATCTTCTTCCTTCATTCTAATTTGGTGATACCGAACGAAGATCCAACTTTTGTGAAATAGATTTCTTATGTGTCTCATCTAACAATTCATCAATGATTCGAATAGGGAAACTTGTCTTTACTAGTGATCTTGTTGAGCTCTCGATAATCTGGACACATACGCCATGAACCATCTTTCTTGATTACCATTACCACCAGTGCAGAGTAAGAACTTTGGCTAGGCCTAATAATTCCAACCTCTAACATTTCTTCAACCATGCGCTCAATTTCACTCTTCTGGGCGTAAGGGTATCTGTATGCCCTGATTTTAGGACACTCCCAGGAATTAGGTGAATATCATGATCATGGTTTCGAGTGGGTGGAAGACCTTTGGGAATATCTTCAAATACTTTTGAATGCTTATCAATGATCCCTTGGAGATCTAGAGGAATAGATGCCTTGGATGTTTGAACATATAGTAAGCATAGTTGTGCAATAACACCTTAATGCCCCCTTTTCAATAATTTTTTCATGCCATTAGAGCTTATCACCTTACCTGATTTCCCTGTGATACCTCTTAACTCAATTTCTTTTCCTTCCAATGAAAATTTCATGAAAAGTTCTTGAAAATTAAAAGTCACCGTTCCTAATGATTGTAACCATTGGATTCCTAGTACAAGATCAACACCACCCATGGGTATAAAAATCATTTGACTATTCATTACATATTCCCCCATAGTAAGATTGATCTTATTGCATTTTCTTGAGCAATTGATACTTCCTCCATCTGCAATCATTACTTGAAACTCTGACGCTGGATATACAAAGCAATTGAGATCTTTGGCTAATTTATAGTGAATAAAATTATGAGTACTGCCAGAATCAATTAGGACTATTACCTTTTTCTTTTTGATATATCCTTCGATCTTCAGGGTTTGAGGAGTGCTAATTCCAGATAATGCATTACCCGATATCGTGGGAGTCAACTCTTCAGACGAAATTGCTTATACATTTTCATCTTGAGATGGTTCTTATTCTTGCTCTTCTTCCTCTTCACAATCTATGTAAAATAATTTCTTCTCACCACACTTATGTCCCTTACTGTACTTGCTGCCACAATTAAAGCATAAACCTTTTGCTTTTCTTTCCTCCAATTGTTGAGGTGTCAACCTTGTAGGTTGAGGTGTTTTAAAAGAAGGAGCATTATTCTCTCTATAGCTGTTATGATTGATCCTTCTAGTATCCATAGCTATATTTTTACTTTCAACATTTCTTGCCACCCTAAATGCATTCGCCAATGATTTGGGTTCCCAAAGGCGAACTTCATGTTGAATGTTATCCTTTAAAGTTCCTATGAATACATCAATCAAGTGCTCATCTGGAATATCTGTTACCTTTATATTCAATCTTTGGAAGTTCTCAATGTGCTCTGTAATTGAACCCTTTTGCTTGAGATTTATCAATTGGCTAAAGAAGGTATTGCTCCTTGTATCCTCATAGTGTGCTATCATTTCTTCTGTGAAATTGTCCAAGTGACGAGTGATTTGCGAGAACAAAGCCATTGATACCATACAAATTGATTGGGTTCTAAATATAAAGAAGCAATTCGTACCTTTTGTGTATGTGGCACATTATGTAGATCAAAGAATTGCTCCATCTGAAGTATCCATGTGATTGGGTCCTTGCCATCAAACCTTCTCATATCAATCTTAGGAATGTGGTTAGTCTTCAACCCAAAGTTGGAGTTTCTTTATTCTTGATTCATCTTCCTTGTGTCCTCATCATGAATTTAATGGGACACATTTTCAGTTTTAGGTGTCCTCTCTATTAAGAAATTTTCCATTCCTTCCATGATATCCCTTTTTAAACCATCCATCTTAGTATCCATTATTGCCTCCAATTTAGCTTTAGTTGAATCCATCATCCCTTGTAGTTCATCTTTTGTCAATGTCTTCTTTTGTAATTCATTTATGTCCCTACGCATTTCTTCACCTTCATCAAGAGTCCAAGTAGGACTTTCTGGAGGCTTATTTGGTGAAGAAGTTCCCTTTTTGGGTGGCATGTTGGCCAAGTATCACTTTGAACCTTGATTTTGAGGTGGTTCTGCTAGAAAATATTTCTTCTGTTGTATCTCCAAAGTTTAGGCCCTTATGGGTATGAAACTTTATTTTTTGTAGTTCTCTGGTATTTCTTCTTTGCAATGCCACAAGTCTGATCAAAATTTTATTTTCCAAGTGGAATTTACGGTAACTTCCCCACAACTTGATGATTTTTGGCCTTTCCAGGAGATCTCACTTGTATAGCGTGCCCCACAAAAAAATATTGATAAAAATTTTTGAAACTCGTTCCCAAACTACTGCAGACTGTCCACTATCCAATGCAACTGGTCTTACTCAATTTGGATACTCTACGAAGAAGTTATGATAGTTTTATCTAGAACACCTTCTTGAGACTAGTCAGATACCCTATCTTCCACAGGGTGTATCTACAAATGTAAGATGACCCAGAAGATGAAATTTTTACCATAGGTACCTTACTAATTTCTATGAATATCCTCTAGAGTTTAGGGTCAAAAACATTACATAAGTGTTTTTATAGAGAAAATTCCGCAATGACTCAGTTCAGGATGATTCCAAAACCCTATCTTACATAGGATGTAGCGTTGAAAGTATAATGCCTCAGGAGCTTAGATTTTAACCCAACATACCTTGATCCATCTACTAAATATCCTCCAACCCGTTCCTTCTGAAACGTTGTAGAAAAAAAGTTATAGTGAAAATTCCACAGTGTCTCAGATGTAGCAGCGAAACCCCAAGACCTTGAGCTCTGATACCATATGTTAAGAACAAAATATCAATATAGCATAGAAAAACCTCATAATAAGTACTCAATGCCTTGAGAAAGAGATAAATTCAGATAATAATCCTCTTTGAGGGGGAAACCTCCTTATGCCCACATAAATGTACAATTCCAAAATGATTCAAAATGAAAATGTCTCCTTGGTATATATAGGAGACTAGGAGGTATAATTACAACTAATGGAATAAAACTGACATAAATAAAATAACATTACTAATGTAATATGCCCCAATTAAGGGGTAATGAGCCACTATTTAGGGCTTAACAGCCATATATTGGATTTGGTTTCCAGATATATGCTTCCTTAGTTAAGGCCTCAAACAAAAATTTCATTCAAAAACTCAATGATTAACATGATTATGTAATTCACGCCAAGTTTTGCATTTTTCCGTGTTCTTCATTTCATAATAAGAGAAAGAAATATTCATTGCCAAGAGTCATTTATATTTGGAATAGATTGACAAAACACATCTTGAAACCATCTAGTGACACCTAATGATAATGGGTAAGTAAATCTCCCCCTATGCTTCACATGTCCTACATATGAGAGCCATGTGACCTAACACTAGTAGTATATCCACTCATAGTAGAAATGTTAGAAATAATATTTTATCCCTACCTTCTAGTTAACAAAAACTATTCATAAGTATTGATATTTCATTGAATTTCGATTTAATAGTATTTTTAATGGTATATCAATGTTCTGTAGAGTGATCTCCTTCTCCATTCTCAAATGATTTAGCCAAGAATTGGCATATTTATGTCAACCCCCATTAATCCATAGGTGGATTTGACTAGAGTTTGAAGAAATCATAGGTAGCATAGTTTCTTTCATGTTAGTAGTCTCTTGTGCTTGTCCATTAGGTACCTAGTTTTAGTCATTCTCTTAATGGGGAAATAGCTAATTATATGAGGATAGGATAGTATGATTATGAAGAAGGAAGGTGATAAAAGTGGAAGAAAAGAAAGAATGTGGGTTGGCTAATTGGGAGGAGAAATAATTCTTGAAAATTGAAGAGGACTTAAAACTACTTTATTTGTTATTCACATATTACTTTGTTGTATCCTGTCATTGTTGTTTGTGAAACTTTGGACATGGAGGGATGTGATGTTAGGTTTAATAATCAACAACAAATAAACTCAAAACTATATCAAGCAAGGGATTTAGGGAGTTTATAGTTAAGAAATCCCTTAGTCGAAATATGGTTCCTTTATGTAACAATTAGGTATAAATCCCTTAGTGGAAATCCCTTAGTTTATAGTAAAATTAGGTCCCTTTATGTATCCCTTAGTTTGTAGTAAAATTAGGTCCCTTTATGTAACTTTAGGTGACCATAAAATATTTCCAAGTTATGTATTTAGTTCAACTATATTCACAACTATCCAACAATTTGTCCTTAAATCTCTCAAGTGATCCAAATATATAATATAGCATTTGCACAATTCATATGTTATATAATATAACATTATCAAAAATATTACATTTGATCCACCTCATCTTAATTTATATTAGGAATACAAACAACCCTCAAACCCATCCCATGTAACATGACAATAAATGAATTAGTATAAAAACTCAATGACATTTAAACAATGATAATGGGAAGTTTAAAGTAATGACATATAATCCATGTTCATGCAAGACCTTCACCTCGTTGTGATTAAAACATGGGTGTGTGAGGTTATGAAGATTAAACTCTTTGTTTTGGGGATTCTAATGCATTACATTATATGTGGTMTTTGTGGATCCAACCATAGGGAACTTTTATTGAATCCACTTGCTTGTTGTTTTTCTGAATTGATTTCCCTTAGCGAACCCAACTTCTGATTTCAATGACTTCTTTGTGTGGGTTTTATTTATTATTATGAAAATATTGTGGTTTTATTTTTTGTCCCTTATCCCTTTAGTCATTAGTCCTTGCCTGAGCAGTTGGCTAGGAGCTGAATCGATGGTCATCACTTCGGTGTTTAAAGGCTTACAGATTCAAATGCCCTGCTTTTTTGTGCATGGATGATGAGTGAAGGATAAAAAAATTCCCTGCTGTTTATTCCTTAATTATCTTTTAGTTGATTGATTCATGGCTGAATGTTTGGTCTTTGTGTCTTCTTCTTTGATGTGCATTGTGAATGATAAACCTCTGAGTTGAATGACAGTCCCTTGGCGAACCCAACTTCTGATTTCAATGACTTCTATGTGTGGGTTTTATTGATTATTATGAAAATATTGAGGTTTTATCTTCTGTCACTTATCCATTTATTCATTAGTTTGTGCCTGAGCAGTTGGCCAGGAGCCAAATCGGAGGTCGTCACTTCGGTGTTTAAATACCTATAGATTCAAATTCCCTGTTTTTCTGTGCATGGATGATGAGTGAAGGATAAGAATTTTTCATATTGTCTATGGACCCCTTACTTATATTTGAGTTGATTGATTGATTCATGGCTTGATTGATTAAAACTTTGATTTATCTCTGCGTTTTTAATTGCTTGAACTTGGTTACATCTTTGCATTTTTATTGATAAAATATGAATTGTGGATAGATATTGAGGAGAGATGTCGACACGGGATTCTCCAAACATTCCTTGCAAATGCTCTAGGTTTTCCCAGGAAGGAAGAACAAGAACTCCTTCTTCGACTGAGACTCCGAGTGAGCAACAACAATCTCGTCAGAGGAGATTTTCAAACAAGTCTGTGAATAGATCAACTGCAGAACCTGCTCAAGCCAGTGCTATGGATGCAAACTTCTTATATAGGTTGTACATCGATACTCCTACACCTGAGAATGTAGGGAATACCTCTGGACAAGAGAATATTTCTGGTATTTTTTTTTTATTTTGTTTATTTTTGTTGTATTTTTTTGTATTTAAATTTATGTGAGGTTAAATCTTGAAGTTACTTTCAAATGTGTGTGTAGACAATCAATTTAGAGCAAGGGATGACAATAAAAGAGAGAGTGGTTGTCACAAATATTCAAATGTTGGTGTAGAGGGTGAAGGTGGATTTAGGAGGCCACGTTATCAAGAAACAAAAGATTACATGCCTACGTCCACCTATCCTTCAGATTACATGCCTACTGAAGCAATGACGCTTGAGCGATTCTCAGGTGTTAAAAAGAGGTTGGAAAATGATTTGGTGGTCTTGGAACTCCCTGAGGAGAGCAAACAAAGATTGCAAATTGTTTTGCATTCATTGGAAAAATTTATGGATGCATATCAGAAGATGGGGCCAACCATTGACAGTTTTGTCGATATAATGAGGCTGCGAAAGTCAGAGGTGATGGGTCCTGATAAATGTGAGGCAGTAAAAAATAGAGTTTCAAAAGAAGATGACATTTCCATGTTCAATTTCAAAGAGGGACCAAAGAGGAAGATGTTAAAGGTGCAATATTTTAAGCACCCTGACTTTATAGGACAATTGTATAACAGATTTTTGGCGGCATATGGGAAATTGTTATGGAACGATGAGATTCCACACTATTTTGCAATACACTTTTTTGCATAGTTTTTCTTGCACATGCACCCTTATTATACTAGTCTACCGTCCAAATATTATGGGACTGGTAAATGACATACATACGATCGCAAAGGGGCATATCGAAGTGCGACATTGTCAATGCCTCCACAACCTTTGGTACCTCATCCAAAAGGGGCATTTGAGTCACTTTCAGAGTTCCAGGCTACATCAAAAGTTGGCAAAGAGGTCAAGACTGCAATCAGGGAAAATTTGGAAGTTATTTTTTATGGTTTTGATGTTGACATGAAGCGTCAGCAAGCGGAAGCCAATTCCCGTGCCACATTTGTTGACAAAACAGATGCAGAGTTAGATACAATGTTAGCAGAATATGTTTTGGAGTATGCAAAATTTTGTTGGGATGGTTGGAAGAAGGTCATTCAGAATGATGACCCGAACCACAGATTGGTATGTGTTCTATTTAGGAAATTTTTGATGCATTTTATGATAGTTTACTTCTAGTTCTAGATTTATATATCATTGTCTCTATAGAAATAATCGATTTCTTCTTTTCATTAATTACAGTTTGGAGATATGTTAAATGAATCTCCAATAGGTAGGGAATTTGATTCAACAATTCTAAATTTCGATAGGTTGAATCAGGTATGTGTTTTCTAATAGTTGTTCAATCTCCACTCTTTTGAATAAGAGATCAACAACATTTATAATTTTGTATAATTGTGAACACATTGAATCCTAGATTTAGTTCTTCGTTGTGTTGTTCACAAATCCCTATTCCATCTCCTACTACTTGGGCATGCTTGTCTCAATTCTCATTGGGAGAGTTTGAAAAGAGTGGGAGTTCATAGGTATCATTTAATGTTTTAAAATCATTTAAATTTAATGTGTTATAATCATTTAAATATAATTTTTCAAATTTTCAAATTTGAAATGTGTTATATAGGCTAATGTGGAGAAGAGAGTACCTGAGAGTGTGCTCGGAAGAGAGATTGAGATTGAGGAAGTAGAGGAAGCACCAAGATTAGGGAAGGATGTGGTCATTCAGGATGATTCATAAATGTATGTTCCTAACTTTTATCAAATTTTTGTTTTCTCAAATTTTTAGTTTAGATTTTCCCATTCAACGCTTTGATCAATTATTTTGAAATATATAGAACCCCTAGATAAGTTTATCGCTGTATTAAATGGTGTACATTAAAACTTATTTAAGGTTAGATCATGATGAAGACCTAATTTTGAACTTGAACATGTTTGAATATTTGAGAACAGACTCTATCCCACATCAGAAAAGAGAAAGTTTCTAAATTTTTCTCGTTTGCGTTCCTTTCTTTCTTGTCCAAGAATGACGTAGTATGGACAAATTTGTGTTTTCTACATACAACGAAGTGAATTCCTTCTTTCCAGGGTATTGGCAAACTCTTAACAAAATCAATTATTAATCACAAAAACCAACATTCAATTAGATTTACAAATAAGCTCACACATATTGTATATGTGAGCTAGCTCACATAATTTCCAAGAGCATTTCATTATATCTAATATGAATACATCCCATTTAAATGGTTTTTGAAGAATGAATTAATATACATGTGCATATTTGTGTTTTCTTCATGTACATGAAAGATTATATGAGAACATCTATTCCACCAAAGAAAGAGGAGATAAGTATTTTCTGGAAGAATGATTTTTAAAATGGAGATTTGTGAACTTTTTTAGATAATAAGTAGTTTTTTGGAAGAATGACTTAATATGAAGATTTATGGGTCTTTTAGTTTGAAAGGGCATCGTGGAATTTGATTATATGACCACTGCAGAAGAAGAAGAAAGAAGTATTTAACTGCTGAGGAGATTAGTATTTTATT
>SNQJ01S0073995.1:2893-17429 GCA_010110895.2 Picea sitchensis | reverse complement strand
ATGAGATCATAGATGCAAACTCATAGAATGTGAACTGTTGTTTAAATATCTTTAAGAATATGCAAACTCAATAGATTTAAATATATTTAAGAATATGCAAACTCAATAGATGGACAAGAAAAAAATGAACTGTCAAACATACGATATGTACCATTGCATATCTATTTAAGAATATATAATAATAGACAACATGTTAAACCATGCAAAACTTATTTGAGAATATATTATGGTAGTAGAAAACACTTTAAACCATGCAAAGCCTATGCTGGTATGAACTATACTAAAAAGAATAAATTTTCATGATCTACCAATTTACTTTCAGAAAATTTGTGTTTGATTTTGGAAGAAGGTAACCAATGTGGAATTCAAGGGAGGAGGTGTGCATTCAAGCATTGTGTTTTAGACATGACAAGGAACAACACATACCCCTTGTACAACTCAGATAGCATGTATGAAAGAGAATTACATTAGGAAAACGATTTGCAGGCTATGGTTTAGTACTATTCACATAAACTCACTTTTTTGTAAGGGTCTTCACTTGACTTTAGACAAGGTTGTATTAATTTCCTTAACTTTGTTAGAGAAGATATCTATTAATCACAATTTAATTCACTTGAATTTAAACAAGGTTGTATTAATTTCCTTAACTTTGTTAGAGAAGAGATCTATTAATTACAATTTAATTCTAATGATTAACACTTCTAAATAAGTTTACATAAAAATCAATTTAATTATTAAAATGGAGATTCTAAATAATTTCAAATTTTAAATGTATTTATCAACTTAATAATTAGAATGAAGATATTAATATATATATATATATATATATATGATATTGTTAGTAAAGTGTTATTACAACGAGAGGAAGAGATGTTTAAATTGTTTTTAGTTATTAGTTCATATTAATTTAAAAAATGAAAAAAATGTTACCACTTAAAGAAGTCAATGCTCTCAAATCAAGGATAAAAGAGATGTTCAAATTACAATAATTAGGTAGAAGAGATATCCAAATTAATTATAGTTAATGTTTATACAATAAAATCTTGAGATAGAAGAGATGTTCAACTCTTTTTTGGTTTGTGTGTTAACGATAAAATAAAATGCTCAAAATGATGTGACAATAAAATAAAACCTTAAAATGGAAGAGATGATCAACTCTTCTTTAATTTTGTCATGTAGTCATTAAAAAATGCTAAAGCTATAAGAGATATTCACCTAAAGGTTCATATACCCTTAATAAAATAAAATCTCAAAATGAAAGATGTTTTTAACTTTTCTTTAATTTTGCCCTTAATAAAATAAAATCTCAAAATGAAAGAGATGTTTTTAACTTTTCTTTAATTTTGAGAACAATAATTAAAAAAATATTCAAAATTAAAAAGATGTTAAATTCAACTTTAATTTATATAATGCTCGTAAAATAAAATAAAATCGGAATGAGTTGAAATTTAAAACAAGATATTATTACAATAGAAAATATAAAATATGTTTAATTTTTTTTTTTAAATTAATGCAATATTATTAAAATAAAATGGAAAAAAATACTAATGAAAAAAGTAAGTGTTCAATGGAAATGGTGTTTAACAATTTTTTAGTTTTAAAAAAAATGCTCATACAAGAGGTATACAACTCAATTTTGAATGGTGTAATGCTCATAAAATAATTTTGATTGGTGTAATGGCTGAGAAACATAGATAAAATATGGTTGAACCATATTTTATCTGTGTTTTTTAAGAATGATCTGGAGTTTTTTATACATGTACCATTTTTATAAATATCATATTTGGAAAAATGTTTGAACATAGTTAAAACAAATCATCAAAATAGGGAATGTACTTTCAATGAAAAATAAAAAATTCTGGAATGTACATGTGCCACTTGTTTAAAAACAATGTAATGATATTCCATCTTCAATTATTCGTTCATGATCGACTTTGGACATTTTCCATTTTCTAACTTTTTTTTTTTTATTGAACTTCTATTAACTTTATGCACGTTGCACATACCAAATGACTATATTGACAACTAATGACATCTGACTGGTAGTCTTGAAAGTGAACATGAGTATCAGTTTGATGGGTTTCTTGAAAAAAATATATTTTCAATACAATGGATCCTCTTTCATATATAAAATCGTTATCATAAAAATCTTCTAATAGCCTCATCTTTTGTTCCGTGCATTGCATCAAATAATATTTCACGTTTTCAGTGTTTTCTACATGCAACCATGGAAAAAACATTTCCTGCAAATAATTGGATATATTGGACAACAAACAATTCGTGTTAGATTATCACACAAGTACATCTACAAGTTATTTGAAAATAATTAAACATAAAAATTGCCTTCTCTAACAAGATCAAAAACTCTATCGCCATCAACTCACACTATATTTTCGTTTGATTCCATCTCCTCTGAGCTTGCAAGTGGCATTTTCCCTTTTACATTAAGTTCAATGTGTCTCCAATCTTTAACATATCCTTCATTTTCATTCTCATAAATATCTATGGATTTTTTGTCCTCTCTGCAAACTGAACAAAAATAAGAGTCATTTCTTCTATCAAATGCAGACCCATTTTGAAAACATTTTGTTTTAAATGAATGTATTTTTCGTGTACTAGGTATTGTACTGGCATCATATGGGATTGATATATTTACATCTTTGATTCCAACATACCAAAAAAACCTACACAAGACAATAACTTGTTAACTTGAAATATTTCAAGAAAATGATTGAAGATTGAATATAAATTTGAACACGTTCAAATTTATATATCCTGTGTACATACATGTAACATTTATATATAGACACACTTGCGCACATCCCTTGACGGATTATATTCATGGCTTAGTGCCATTTTGAACCATTCAACAACTTGTTCAGCGGATTCAAATAGATCGGCATGAGGGTTCAGCTGATACCTTCGAAGTGCTCGTTTTATACATTCCCATGCACCGTCGTGCTCTCCTTTTCCATGGCCAGTCTAAAAAAAATTCCAACAATGTGTAATGTTTAATATTTATGAAGACGACATAACCAATAGAATGATCGTGAAGATTTCAACTAACCCACACACCCATCTGACCATATCCAATGTCGATCGAATCTGATTTCGCATTCTTTCAATGAATCATAAAATTTATCAAAACAATGTTGTACATAATGTGTATAGTGTGCTTGATCATCACTTATATAAAAGTGATATTCTTTAATAACATGTCGATTGTCGTTGGTGTTTTCTATGTTATTAAGACTCCATTGAGCATGTCTATGTAGAACGTGGACAAATATCATGACTTGATCAGAATGATAATATTCGCTTTGTATTTTTTTTTGTGCAGCGAATGTGTAATTCTCTGCAAAATCAACTACATACAAAATGTCCCTGGTGGAAACACTTCACGGTATTGTTTGAATTGTATATCTTTCCATCGAGCTCTATGTGAACTCTTGGTGTATTTATAGATTTCTTCCTCAAACTTCTTCAGAAAATCTATCACACAGATTTTATCTACCTTCAAATCAATCCTTTTCGAAATAACATTTGAAGAATGTGGAGCCGTGTTGTTCATATATTCATATCTCTTCCAATTGACTCTTTTATTAGAAAATGATTGATCATTCATATCAATATGATACTTTGAATGAAACAAACTTATATTTCCACAACGATCACATTTCTTTCCACCAACACATTGTTTTTTGTAAAATAAATCATCATCTTCTCTTTCACATAGAATTTCAGATATAAAAACACGGAATGTGGAAGGAGGAGGTGAACCTAGCCATAAAGTTTTACCAAAATCCAAAAAAGTGTCGTAATACAACTCAAATTCCACATGATAAATGTAACCAATAGAATGATCGCGGAAGATTTGAACTAACCCACACACCATCTCAATTACACGTCGATCGAATATGATTTCGCGATCTTTCAATGAATCATAAAATTTATCAAAAACAATGTTGTACATAATGTGTATCGTGGGCTTGATCATCATCACTTATATAAAGTGATATTCTTTAATAACATGTCGATTAGTCGCTGGTGTTTTCTATGTTATTAAGACTCCATTGAGCATGTCTATATAGAACGTGGACAAATACTTGACTTGGATCGTAATGATAATATTCGGCTTCAGATTGTGTGCGCCGAATGTGTAATTCTCTAGAAAATCAACTACATACAAAATTGTCCCTCGTGGAAACACTTCACAAGATTGTTTGAATTGTATATCTTTCCATCGAGCTCTATGTGAAATCTTGGTGTATTTTATAGATTTCTTCAAACTTCTTCAAAAATCTATCACAATGATTTTATCTACCTTCAAATCAATCCTTTTCAAAATTAACATTTGAAGAATGTGGAGCCGGTTGTTCATATATTCATATTTTCCAACTGACTCTTATATTAGAAAATCATTTATCATTCATATCAATATGATACTTTTGAATGAAACAAACTTTATATTTCCAATAATGATCACATTTCTTTCCACCAACACATTGTTTTTGTAAAATAAATCATCTTCTTTCAATAGCATAGAATTTCAGACATAAAAACACTAATGTGGAAGGAGGAGGTGAACCTAGCCATAAAGTTTTACCAAAAATCCAAAAAAGTGTCGTATCACAACTCAAATTCCACATGATAGACAACAACAAGTGTCATGGATAGTGATGGGTCTAACAAAACCATGGTTTTTGTTGCATAAAATGTATTGATAGAAATTTTTAACTTCTTTGTGCTCTTTTTTGAACTTATTGAACAACTCTTTGTGTCATTGGCACATATGTTTTGATGTTCTTCATATTTTTTATATTTTCGGCTCATTATCCCTTGTATGTGGTGAAACACTAGATTATTCCAAAACAACAATTATGGGCCAATTCTTTAACATTTTCTGCGAATCCGCCTTTGTAGGGTTGTCTTGAAATCATTGTCCAACAAGCCATTCATCATTTAAATCTATTTGCAATCAAAATTTTCTATGTTTGTGCAAAGTTTTTCTTGATGTTCCCATCGTTTTTCCATGTAACGTGGTCAAACGATATTTTATATTGCTAGATGAAACAACTGCTATTTGTATCGCTCTACACATGAAACACGAACATCTTCTTTTTTCGATTTTCTAAAATCTTTTAATACACTAGTTATGCGTTGTTAAAAACATTATGTTTCACCTTTGTATCCTTTGTCTATTTTTGAATACCCAATAATGATGTAGCTTCTTTTAAATTTCTTGAATTCATTGGACAAAGTAAAAGTTGAGCTTGTAACGTTAATCGTAATCATCTTTGAAAAAAGTATACATATTCTTAGTTCAATATCTATATAATGCTTAGATTTTTTCTTCCAAATTTGTCAAGATCAACATTCTTCTAATATTTCATCATTAATGTTGATAGATTCTCCGCATATTTCAATTTAAAGTTTATATTAAAAAAAACATAACCCCAACACAAATTCACTAAATTATATATATTCTCTGAGTGTTCATCTTGTAAATTATCTAAATTTATGTACATACCTATATGTGATTCGTCTTCTACTTCAAATTTGGTTTCAACATCTTCTGCTTCAATTTGATTTTCAACGCCTTCTTCAAATTATGAGACAAATCTATTTATGTTTTTTGAAAACATAAAATTGTAATTACAATCACTATATTATTTACAATATTTTAAATTTGAATTTTAACTTTTAAATTCTCAGACTTTCCGAATACAAATTCTAATGTGTATGTGCTCGATCATCATATGTGCATGCATACCGGGTTGAACTTCTCTTGTTGAAAATCTCTATTTTCATTATCATACTTTTCTTCAATATTTGCACGTTTGTGTTTCTTTATCCAATAAAGCTCTTTCATTTGCTCGATTTAGCGAGTATCATCTCGAGTACGATCAAATTTTCTCTTACGCAAAATTTCGCTTTCTCCTTAATTCTAGTTATCTATAAAAAGATATGTTCAACAAAGACGCGTCACCTTGAAAAAAGGCTCAACATTTATCTTTCAACATATAAATTGTTATTCCAATAAAAACTTGAACAAACATCAATTACCTTATTCAACAAAAACAAAAAAGATGATTCAAAACTTTGTTTAAGTGCTCTAGAAAACCATCATGTATCGATATCGATCCTACGATTAAGCCTATGGAACAAAGGGAATAAATAAATAAATAAAAGAATACAACTGCAATCAGTAATAGAAATGCTTTGAAATCCCTATCCTCGAGCTCATATCTGTTTGTCCATCCGATGAATTGTGTTAAATGTGTTCGGCCAAAAGTCTATTTATACAATTTGACGTGAAATGAAACGATACGACGTATCGTTTCATTTTTTCTGACCGACGAAATTCGCTCAACAACCTTTGGGCTGAAAGAAGGTTTTTCGGCTGAAAACCTTGGAAACAGTTCAGTTTTGATGGTTTCCGTTAGATTTTAATCTTTCAGCTGAAATAATTGTTTTTCGGCTGAAAGATTATTTTGGCCGAAAACATGAAATTGGGATGGAAAACAAAAACTAGAGAATTTCCCCAATCTTACCTGAACTTAGGAGGTTGCAGACTCCTGCAAATACTGAGAATTTGGTTTCGAAAATGACACCAACATTTCCAAAATGGAATCTACTTTCAATTCTTATAATTTGTTTTCATTTTCTTTATTTTTATGTAATTTTTTTATTTTTTTTTTAAAACCACTACATAATACTTTTAGTAGACATTATGATTCGGTGAAATGAAATATCGCTATCTCTAAAAATGTACAGTGAAAAATTTGGAAAAAAATATATTCATAATCCTAAAACTGTTCTTTTCAAAAGGGTATATTTAGATTTTAGTTTTAAGTAAAAATTAAGATAGATACAAGGTGTAGAAAAACATGTGTTTAAAATCTGCAACGTTTTCAGCTTGGTCAACTTCAAAAAAATCTAGAAATTATAATATTCATATTCAAAATTATAGTCATAATAAAATAGAGTCTTTGTAGATTGTTGTAGTATATTTCGTTTCTTAAAAACATAAGTTTAATAATAGATACATTGTTGTAGGAAAAAGTAACTCATTATTATTCATTTCATGTTTAAGGAACATATTGTTAAACAATTGTTAAATTGACATATCAAATTGTGATAAAACAAAATTGAAAAATAGTCATTGGAAAGCTAACAAAATTCTTCACAAGTTTTGTTTTTACTATAAAGTGAAATTTTAAATAAAATAAAAAAATACTTTTGTAAGCCGGAAGTTGAAGAACTTGTGAAAATATAGTTTTTTCTCTCATAAAACAAGCAAAAGTGTAACCCATCTTCATGATTTCACCCTTTAAACAGTGAAGATATTATGAATACAATATTAGAGGTGCAACTCTAAACATGTTGTTGGTTTTACCAGTTTGGGTTTCTAGGGTAAAATTATCTATGTAATGTGTGTGCATTCCATTAACATATCTTTTATGTTTTTACAAAGTATCTATTTGCATTAATTTATTGAACAAGGTTAAAATCTACATTTGGTATTAGACAAAATATTGGTTTCAGGGGGATGCCTTTGTGGTTAGGGGTTTGGCTCAGATCCATGATAATCCTTGTTACAGTGGGAGATCTATGGTATTGATTCTTCCAATGAAAATAAATGGTGAGTAGATAGAAAATAGATATTGCAAAATTTAATGGGAAAATTTTTGAGCTATGGAAGCACACGATGGAAGTTATATTGGTATACAAATATTAATGGATCATTATGGATCCAGATACTGCACTTACAAGAACGTTAGTAGAAGACTTGAAAATTTTGGGTTGGAAGGTGAAGATAAAAATCCAGTTGTTTCCCTTAGATTCAATATTACTGAAAGTGTCAGGGGAAGATACAACCAAGGCATTATGGGATAAGTTGGGGAATTTGTATCAATCTAAGTCCCAGGTAAACAAACTTTTCCTATGAAAGAAGTTTTATAAAATGAGGATGAAAGATAGAGACTTAGCGATAGAGCATCTAAACGCCTTCCATATAGTGGTAAGTCAGTTATTATATGTTGATATTAAAATTTCTAATGAAAGAAAATGTATCGGTTTATTTTTCTCTTTACCAGACTCATGGGAAAGTTTTTATTGTGGCCATAGATATTAATACAACTACTTTAAGTTTCGATGATGGGGCATCATCCTTATTGTCAGATGATATGATGAGGAAGAACATGTAAGGATGAAGAAAAAATGAATTATTTGCAAGAGGATGCTCCCAGGAAAGAAATAGATCTAAGTTCTCAAGTTGGAAATCTAAATCTAAGGGTATATCTAAATCGTCTGGAAAGTTTGTAAAGGTATGTTGAAGATGTGGAAAATAAGGGCACTACAAGAAGCAATGTAGTTCCAAAAGTGTTGAGAGAGGGAAGGGATATGATGATGCTCCTTATATAGAAGAAAAAACCTCTGTGGAAGAAGGAGGGGATGTTTACTTGGCTTCTTCAAGTGCACATGCAAAACTTGAGGCATCGTTGGTTGAATTGAGTGCATCCTTTCATATGAATTACCACAGGGAGTGGTTCTTTGAATATGAAAGGTATGATGGAGGTGATGCTTTCGTAGATGATGATTCGAAAACCAAAATCATAGGATGAGGAAAATTCAAGTTGAAGCTCATGAATGGAAGGATTATAACACTGCACGTTGTTCTACACATCCCAGTATTGGAAAGAAATTTGTTTTCTTTAAGAAAAATGGGCAATGTAAGGGTAAAAACAATGTTTGAGTAAGAAACCTGTAGGATGGTTAGGGGAGAAATGGTTTTTCTAAAGGGAGTTCATATTGGAACTCTACATAAGATGGAAGGAAGCAATATTGGTGATGGGTGTAAAAGTTCCATTGTTCCTGAGAATGGAGTCGAAGAATAAAAACCTCCTACATTCTATGGAGAAAACACTATGTTGTGGGATCAAAGACTAGGGCATATCAGAGAGAAGGGCCTTCAAATACTGCATGGTAAAGGTATGGTTGAAGGTATGTCTAACTTCTCTCTGGATTTTTATTTCTGTGAACATTCAGTATATGGGAAGCATAATCAAGTAATATTCCCCTCTAGTGCATCAAGGTCGGAGATAATTTTACAATTGGTGCATAGTGATGTGTTTGAACCTGTGATGATTCCATCTCTAAGAAAATATGTGTACTATGACTCATTTATAGATGACTTCTTGAGGAAAAATTGGATTTATTTCCTCAGGAAGAAAGCTTAAGTATTTGACAGGTTTAAATAGTTTAAGGCTCTTGTGAAGAATCAAATAGAGAAAAGAATTAAGGTATTGAGTACGAATAATGGTGGAGAGTTTTATGGAAATGAATTCGAATAATTCTGTAAGAAGTTTGGTATAGAAATACAAAATACTACTCCATATACACCTGAACAAAATGGAGTTTCAGAAAGGATGAATAGGACGTTGATGGAAAAATCAAGGTACATGCTCAGTGGTTTTGGGTTAGGATATAAACTCTAGGTAGAGGCATTGGGTATTGCATGTTCCCTGGTCAATCAATCACCCTCATCAACACTGGATGACAAGACTCCACAGAAGGTATGGACTAGTAAGAAAACCTCTCTCACACATCTCAATGTATTTGTTTGTGATCCCTATTTTCACATTCTAAAGGAAACAATGAGTAAGATAGATAAAACTTCTTAAACGTGTATCTTTATTGGGTATAAAGATGGTCTAAAAGGATAAAATCTTTGGAACCCAAAAACCAAGAATGTTGTGTATAGTCGAGATGTGGTGTTTAGAGAAATAAAAAAATTTGTTATGAATTCCTACCAAGGAAGGAATAATTATAGAAAATAGAGTTTAAGTTGAATAATGATAAATCAGACTCTATAGAATAACAAGAATCACAAGAAGAATATCCTCATAATCTCGTATTGAGGAGATTTGTTCGGGAAAGAAGGCAACATGAAAGGTATACTCCACCTATTTTTTTTTCAAAATTTCTTTTATTATTATTGATGATGATCCTAGAACTGTTAGGGAGGTAGTAGATTCAAAGGATGGACAACTTTGGAAAAATTCTGTGGTTGAAGAAATTCCATCCTTGGATAAGAATGAGGCTTGGGATCTAGTGGAGTTTCTGACTGGAAGAAATCCCATTGGTAGAAAATGGGTGTTTAAGAAGAAGTTGAATGTAGAAGGAAAAGTGGAGAAATACAAATCTTGATTAGTACTAAAATGTTATTCTCGGGTAGATGGAATTGACTTTGGTGAGTTTTTTTTCTCTTTTTTCCAAGTTAACTTCAAATAGATTTCTTTTATCTATTTCTTTTGTGTTTGATTTTGAAGTAGAATAGATGGATGTGAAGAAAAAAATTCCTACATGGAGATCTAGAAGAAGAAATATACATGAAGCAACCATAAGGATTTGTTGTGAAGGGAAAGAAAGAGAAAATATGTAGGATGAAAAATTCCTTGTATGGGTTAACTCAATAACCAGGGATGTGGTATCAAAAATTTGATAATTATATATTCATACTTGGATTCACAAGGAGAAAAGTGGATCATTGTGTGTATTTCAAATTAATTGGTGATCATATTATTTATTTGGTCTTGTATGTGGATGATATGTTGTTTATAGTAAGCGAAAAAGAGATTATCCATGATGTGAAAACTCAGTTTTCCTCTAAATTTGACATGAAGGATATTGGTGCTACAAATTTGATTTTGGGAATGAAAATTAAAAGAGATTGGAAAAATAGGAAAACCTGGTTTTTTAAGAGGAAATATATCAAGACAATATTGTAGAGGTTTAATAGGTAGGAATGTAAAGCGATCAAGGTCCCTATTCATGTAGGTGTAAATTTATTTGTGGATCAGTGTCCCAAGACATAGGAAGATGAAGATGAAAGGTCTTGTGTTCCATATGCAAGTGCAATTTGCAGTTTGATGTATGAAATGGTCTATACTAGACTAGACACTGCACATGTAGTGGGTGTTTTGAGAAAGTATATGTCAAAACCATGGAAGGAGCATTGGACAATAGTAAAGAGATTTTTCAATTATTGTACTACCAAGGAATACTAGGATTGCACAAACTTTTGGTCATATACGGATTTGTTGATGCATATGAGGCTAGAGATATGGATTGTAAAATATATACAAGTGGGTATGTGTTTAACCTATTTGGACGATAAATAAATTGGATGAGAAAAATATAGTCCGTAGTGGCACTCTCAACTATAGAATATGAATACATAAAAACCACACATGCAAGCATAGAAGGAGTATGGTTATCAAGATTGTGTTTAGGTATTGGGTTGGTACAACAAGTTGTAAGAATAGATTCTAAGAGTCAGAGTGCAATATTCCTAGCAAAGAACCCGACTTATCATTCAAAGACAAAGCATATTTATGTTCCATATCACTTAGTGACATGGTTGAATAAAATAAGGTGTTGTTGATGAAGGTGGACACTTTGAATAATTTTGTAGATTTGTTAAAAAATATGTGAGGAATGAGAAGTTTTCTTGGTGTAGAGGATCTATGGGTATTTCTTCATTGGATTGTTGACTATTTAATCCTATAAACCCTTGTATTCCAAGAAAACAAGTGGGAGAACTCCAGGTATGTGTTATATTCTTTGCATGACTAAATATAATGCCTAATTTATGTTGGGAATGTTGGCCACTAGCCCCCCCTACCCTTGGGTCTCGAGCTAGTTTCACTTGAGGAAAACTGCTCTCGCTATCCCAAAAGACCTCCCATGGAGGAATAAAAGAGAGATGAAAAAGAAAGAGATCCTTTCAAGACGTTGCTCAAGGAATCCCTCGTGCAACAAAGGAACGAGATGATTGAAAACATTTCTCAGATCCTTCAAATACTACCAATGGTGGCAGTTGAGGCATCTTCGACAAGAAGACATTTCACAAGTGAAACACCATTCAAGGTACAATTCAATTTTGATATCCCCTTATTTGAAGGTCAGATAGATGCGGATGTTATAGAAAAATGATTGAATCTACTAGAAGGTTATTACTCTATCCAAAAACAATTTGACACCTTCGCGCTCCTTAAATCCCTTCCCCATATTAGATATTGGTGACTGGAAGGTTACTGGGAGAGGTACACCACAGATGAATATAAACTTTTTGGGAGAGAACCCACTTGGAAAACCTTTGTAGATTCCCTAAATGAGTAGTTCTACCCCATCAGAAACTATGATGACCACTACATGAGATGGACAAATCTGCGTCAGAAAATAGATTAGGCGGTGTCGAAGTACACCAACATATTTCATACATTGTGCTCAAATATGGGTATCAAATATTCTGAGCAAAACCTGGTTTTGAAGTACCGCAGTGGTCTACACAGGTACATCCAAATAGAGATGGATTTTCTAGACATATCCTCATTGGGAGTTGCTTATCGATATGCAGTCAAAATTGAGAAGAAATTCAAGAAACATAGTAAAACTCTAACTCACATAATGAAGGACAGAGTAAGGAAGGCCAACCTCAAGAGATCCAACTCTATATGCAAGCAAAGAAGGGTAACGAGAAGTCCAATAAAGACACCATAAAGTGGTGTGAGTTCCACAAAAACCCTTGGCATAACACTGATGAATGTCACTCAATACAGTCATTGGTGGTCGAGCTCAAAGATAAATAGCCAAACCCCGACTTGGAACATGATTCAGAAAATGATAAAACGAGATAGATCATTGATGAAGAACCCATTTTTATTGTCGCAACTACAACAATCCAACTAGAAGAGGATTCTGAAGAGGGGGAGTGACTCTTCCATTCACAGATGTGGGTGAAGGGGACCCCACTGAATTTTATTATTGATAGCGGAAGAAAAACGAAAATCATCTCAACGGAGGTTGTCAAGTAGATGGATTTTCCAACAACACCACACCCACATCCATACAACATCGGGTGGCTTCACCAGGGTCAAGATATTTGTGTTAGCCAACAATGTCTCTTGTGCTACGACATCAATCCCTTCAAGTATGAGGAATTATGTGATGTTTCCCCACTGGAAGTCTGTGATTTTCTATTAGGCCAACCATGTATGTGGAGGATTCATGCTATTTATGAGTCGTGACCCTATAGCATCATTGTTACTTTTGGGGGTTAACTATACAGGATACCATAGGTAGTTTCAACTATTGTCCCACCAAAACAATGCCGCAAAGTAATCTCTCATACTGAAAAGTTTATCCTCTTCACAATCTGATCAGAAGGTGAACAGAAGGAAATTGAAACCACTATAGCCTCATCCTAAGACCTTTATATCCAACAGAAGTAGATCAACAAGATTGTAGAAGAGTACCAAGATGTTCTTGTTGCACCTACGAGGGTGCCTCCACACTTCCCAGTCAAGCAAGGTTATAACAGAACCCTTCATACTCTTCATGTTGCATCTTCACTGACAGAGTCCTCCCACACTCAGGTATATCATACATCTAGATTAGTTGAATGGATTCAACCCCTCCAACAACAAGCTCATGACATCCTTCAACAAGCTAAGAAGGACAACTTCCTCAGCAAGGCAAGTAACGCACCAAGCTTCAGATTTAATGGAAGTCTCCCCATATCCCAAGTGAACTTGATGCAATGAGGACCATTGCTTCCTAAGGGGGGAGGAATGATCCAAATGGATCTCGGTGGCCATCCACCTTTTCCACTGAATCAACATTTTGATCCAATAGAATGTATTGTCATCTTCATTTGTTAATTATAGACATCATGCAATCGTCTTATGTACATTCCTACAACATAGCGTTAATGCAATGGATCCCATTAGAAATTCGCAGTTAAGCATTCTCAGACTAGAGTAGTATTGGGACAGGTAACCACTCAGGAAGTCCTAGTATTTTACATGCCTACGGAATTTTATAAACTTAGTCCAATTTATCCCATATGCATCATGGGAATTGTTCTCCTCTCACTCTCTCATATATAATTGAGGTGAAGGAGGCCCTTTAAACATGAAATGGAGTGTGATGTAAATATTCTTGTGAATGAAGCGTAACAAACATGTCTTTCTTTTTAGAGATAAGCTACCCTAGTTTTACAGTTTGTGTTCTATAATGTTTTTCTATCTTATTCGGTAATAGAAGTTGGGTTTCACTATATTTTTGTGTTCTCTTCTATATTTTTGTGTATTTCATTGTTATATCTCGGTTATATTTATTATTTCATGTCATTCTCAAAATAATCTGGATCAAATATACATATGCATTTCGTAAGATGGCTTTGATGTTAGATATTCCATTGACTACACAAGAAACTCTTATGAATTATATAGGAGGTTTTCCTGCTTATATTCGTAATATTGTATTTATGTTTGGACCTAATACTATTGATGAGGTTTTTCTCCAAGCAACATATATTGAAGCAGGAAAAGTTGGAGTTAGTGTATCAGGGGAATCATCTTCAAATAAATATGTCAAAGGCAAAGGGAATGGGAAGAAAGCAAATTCAGCGACAATAAATGAAGAGAAGCTCTCTTGCAAACATTGCAAGAAATAAGGAAACGATGAT